>JBBHKE010001095.1:46912-212530 GCA_037447655.1 Zygnema cylindricum | reverse complement strand
ATCTTTTTGTATGACGTACCTTGTTCGGTTCGAGCCGCAGGTATTTATTGTACGGCTGGTATGCCACCGTACGTTCAGCAGCATAGGATTCGGTGTATATTAGTAGGACTTAGATAACTTTGAAGGCATGAACATTTTGTAGTCAAAACTGTACAGCCTGTTTTTGGCATTTTCATCTGTGGATATCTCACAGATCTGTTAGCAGAATTACTTGTAATTTTGTGTGTATGTTCATCTTGATATTATCTACATTGTGCTAGAATTTCAGAGCTATTGTGTCTCTGGTTTGGGTTTTATAAACTGTTGAAGTTGCTAGTTTTCAGACTGGTTTTTGTGAAAGTTTCTTGCTTGGTTTGGTTCCGAGATGACTACACCGGCATCCTCATCGTCTTCGGTTCCGGCTGTTGTCTCAGAACAACAGAGTCATAGATGCCGGAGGAACTTGCCCCATTTGGCTCAGCGTCTCACATTGAGCAGTTTCTTAAGGGAATGGTGCCTCCCGCAATTGCAGCTGAGACCCCTCTGAAGCAGCCAGAGGAGAGACCCTCTCCTCCACCTCCACCTGTTTTTTCAACCGAGAACTTCCCAACTTTGTCCGAAGCTGCTAGAGCCAGGGCCGCGAAGAAGGGGGAGAAACCTCCATTATCTCCTAAATCACATAGAAAGGGGTTGGCCCACAAGGAATCGGTCCTTGGTCACCTCCCAGAAATTGGTCGCTATACCAAATCTAAGGCCGCAACAGCTGAAATGTACATGGGTCCGGAGATATTGGCAGACCCTACCCGGCCATGTCGAAAAGAAATCTTAGCCCTTCACAATCTCCATGAGTTGAAGGTTAAGAAGGAGTTGGTGCAGCGGGTAGCCAAAACCGACAGAGCCAGGATTGTATGCCCACTGGGAGGTGTCGTTGAGATACTGAGTAGTTCATCTGAGAGCGACTCTTCGACCTCCATCGGGAGCAACAAGGGACGCCCTCCATCTCACGTCCTCAGCCCACCCAATCTCATGACACGGCGACCAGCAGGCCGTCCAGGGGCGGGGCCACAACTCGGAACCGAGTCGGAGGGGGGGTAAGCTAGCACGGGTTATTACAGCCAAAGAGAGAGCATCGATTCGATCATCGGGACCAGAAGGGCAGGTTCGCTCCCCGATCTAAAGAGGAGCCGTTCTTCCCCTCAGCCTCAGTCTCCTCGACCTCCCTATCTCCACCAAAACTGGTTGTTCGACCTTCCGAAGGGTTGTGGCGTTGAAGACCAATTGACCCTGAGATACCAGGTTTGGGGATTGCGGATCTCTCGGGGGTAGTGAGCGGCGCCCAGAAACTTGTTGACATTTTGCGATCGCAGAGTGAGGCTACGGCGGGGAGTGGACCCGTCACCATAGACTAGGAGGCTCTTGAAAGGGAGAGGAAGGAGGCACTTGAACAGGATCTGCTTCTCATTCGAGAGGCTAAACGGAGGGCAGGAGGAATTCTTAGGGGACAGGTAGCTCCTCCTCAGAGGACAGGTCCCTCTGCGGGAAAACCACCCCGGGGTCAAGCAACTCCGCATGCAACTCAGGTTCCAAGGACTTCTCCAGGGGCTAGACCGGAATCTCCTCTTCAGCGGGAAGGGGAGGAAACCACAGGGCCTAACATGAAGGGTTTGGGTGCAGATTTACCGCCTGAGTCAGCTTCTCTGCTCCGGGGAGCGACTACCTTTGTCTCAGTGGAGGTCGCTTCCGCCGTAGAGGCTTTGGTGGAATTATGTCCAGAAGAGAGGGTTCACATTCCCTTGAGGGCGTCAACTCCCCCTTCTCCATCTCCGGGAATTCCCTAAGATTCTCCACCTTCTCCTCCTCCTTATTCCTCTCACTCCCCGGGTCCCACTACGGAGCCTAAGGACCGTCCTTCTCCACCTTTTTCTCCAGCAGCCCTCGTCCGTGGGTCCTTGGATCCGCCAGTAATACCGTACAAGTACGAGGTACCCGCCTACTCCCCACCTCATTGACGTTCCCCTTCTTCCAGCCCACAAATTCCATTGTCTAAGACATTTAGGAGGCGAAACAGGAGACAAACCCCTCTCCCTACAAGAACGCATCAGTCTCCGCCACCGTCCATTCCACAAACTTCGGAAAGACCTTGTCTCCACATCCCATCAGTAGAGGCAGTTCTAAGAGACGAACACTACGCTCCTGAATTTAGAGGAGCCCGGAATTTGACTCCTCCTTTTCCAACCAGACCATCCTCACAAGGGGGAAAGAGAACAGAAGTTTCACCCGTCCATCATAGCGAAGGAAAAGGCAGTCCGGATCCTGATGACTCGGATCCAGGGGTCGTCTCACCGGTTCAATTTGTCACCCCCACCCGACCTTCTTCGCCCCAGTTTACCAACCTCGCGGAGGAGGAGAAAATGGGTGATGTAAGGATTTTTACAGGGGAGATTTCGGGGATCGCTTTCTCAGATTTTGAATTGTTGTGGAAATCTTTCACACAATCCGAGATAAACAAATATAGGGGGGGGGCAATTCAACTGACTTCGAAACTACCCTTTTTCCCATGTTGGTAAATTATCTCGTTGGGGGCGCTTTAGCGGACTACAAAGAGCGACAGCCTCTCCTAATGGCTCCCGGCATCAAAATTTCAGATCATATCCTTGATGAGGCAGTCTTACAAGCCGAAGCAAACTTCGCTGCAGCAGCAGCCGCTCCAGTTACAGCCGCCTTCACAGATGACATGAAACTTCAAGCACAAGGTCAAGCCTACGTCAATCAGCTTTAGGCAATCGAAGCCGCCAGAGCAGCTACCCTGATGGTTGCAGATCCTACACCCTGTACCACTCTTTTGAACACTTGGAGGCTCCTTTACACCGAAAGGAATGAATCGGCTATCAAGGAATTTACAGAATTCCGTTGCCAGAAGAGTGAAACTCCCCAGACTCTTTTCAACAGATTGGCGAGCCTCTATCAAAAAACAAAACTATCAACCATTGATCTCCTAGCTATGGCAACTAAATACTTTATCGCAGTTCAAAACTCATTCGGACCCACGGGGAAGACAACCCTCGATAATTGGATTGCCGGACAGGCCATTCAGGACGATAATTCATCCGCTAAAGAAATCTCGCTTGCCACAATAAAGCTTTACGACCATTTCGTTCATAGAGAGGCCCAAGAGAAGGCGGTGACCGGCAAAACCAAGGGAAACTTTGCAGGATTTGCCGGAGAAATGCCTCCTGAAAATGATGAGTCGGTCGAACTCCTAGCTTTGCGGAAGCTTAAGGGGAAACAGGTGGTGGATAGCGGATCCGAACTCGCCATGGGGGCCGATGACCGCGTCTTCCTACACAACTACTTGAATTGTCAACAAATAGTTCATGGATGGAAGCGCAGCCCACGGAAGCTCAAACCGAAATTAGCTCTTAGGCAAAAGGAATGGGAGAAGGAGAGAGCTGAAAGGACCCAGAGGCAGCAAGAAAGGAAATAAGGAAGATGGACGGACGACAAAACTCCGGTTAACAAAGACTATTACCGTCCGACTCCACGATTTGAGACTGCAAAAATGTCGCAAGCCCAAGTGCGACAGATAAAACTTCCAAAATTCGATGACGCGCAAATCTCCAATGAATTGAGGGGCAAATATACTACTGAGGGCTCCAAGTGTGAGGCTTGCGGTTTCATGGGTCACAAGGAAGGGCAGTGTTTCCGAAAGAATGGGGTCCGGAAAGAGATGATGCAATATGCACTATTTACTGGAGAAGGTGAAACTGCGGTGAATCCTCTCCCGCTGCAGCTTCTTTACCCTTGGGGACGCCGCACCCCGGAAAGCCTGAAACGACAGCCAACATGTCAAGCACGAATAACCTTTGAGATTATAATCCAACAACAGAGCCAGCAAATGGCCGCCATGGCTGCAAAATTGGCAACCCTGAGATTAGGATCACCCTCCAGGACTCCTACTGTGACGGCCGCCCAGAAACTAAACCGAAGAAAATAGAAGTTATTACAGAAGCTGGCGGAGCTTGAACAGGACACCGCGGCGGGCGAAGACGATGACGAGGTGATGGGGTGGGACATGGAACCTTCTAAAGCACATCATGCACAAACCTTCCGTTGTGAAGCCTGGAATGTCGGTGTGGGGGACAATCGCAGGCAGCTTCGTAACTCAAACTCGATGCAGAGAAGAGATAGGCAAAAGCTCGCTCCAGGGGACCACAACAGGAACGCTACTGGACCTTTGTCCTTTACCCCCAAGGTCGTCATTCTGAACGACAAAATAGGTCTCGGGATCAAATCCACAAACCCGCCTCCACTAGCCGCGAAGAAACTGCCTCCTGGATTCGAAAATTACAGGACAACTAAAACAAGGGAGATGGAGGAACAAGCAAAGGAGGAAGAAAAACAGGACAACCAAGACCGGTTCGAAAAATATTGGGCGGAGCGCCTTGAGGATAATGTAGAAATTAATGGTTTTAAAGTATTTTCTAGGTCTGAATAGAAATAAAGAAGCCGAGGCAGTCTACCTCTAACTTCTCTCTCCAAACTCTCAAACTTGTCGCAGTCACTGAGAAATTGGAGAGGAAGCTAGAGCCATGGGTACCTAGGCTATCCTGAGGTTTACGGGAAATTTATATTAGTTAGGGGATTATTTACTTAAAGGTATGTGTCGGCCACAAGATTTGATCCTAGTACCTGCCGGCGGACAGACATAGATAGCCGGTAGCCTTAGCCGTTAAATCTAGAAGTAGTATTACGTGTTATATAGTACGATAATTAATTAAACATTAATTAGTACGATAAATCATTTAACTATAATTGTTAACGAGATACATAGATCTGGTAGTGCAAAAGTACGAAATGCGGTACGGATAAGAAATCAATACCGCGCATTGATTTCGTAAGCGAAACAAATACCGCGCATGTATTTATTACGGTTACGATCAAATGTGAATTTAATCGGACGGCCAGAATTAGCGACGAGATCTCGGAAGAAGAATTCGGCAGTTTGTGGGCATCGCCACATCGGATGACACGTGGCGAAATTTTATTGGATCGTGGTATCTCCGGAGATTACGGCACCGAATCCAGATATGACATGTGTCGACATTAAGGCCATGTTGTACAATTTCCGTACATAAAGTACACCGGCGAATGTATTTTTATGTACGGAGGAGAAATCTGATTGGTTCCGTACATCCGTAGATAGAGTATGTGAGAGAGATAGGACTTAGAAAAATTAGGAGATAATATCCTCTCTCCCAGAGAGCTTCTGTACAAAATGTCAACTTTGACCCTCCATAACTTACTGCCCCGGGGAGCAAATTCAGAGATTCTTTTTGATATCGACTCAGGGGAGTCTTGCTTTCAGAGGGGTGCAGGTTGTCAGAGTTTTTGTCTGCCAGGGTGGCAATTGTTTTTGCTGAAACACAAAGGGGTCAGGATTATCCTAGAGGCTTCTTGGAAGCTGTCCACTCTGAGGACTTATGGAGGACTCAGAGTTTCAGATAACACACCAGAAACGCCGCCAGCGCCAGAATCCGATCAGGAAAGTGAGGAAGCAAGGGGGGGGAGAGAAGGAAAAAAAACCAGAGGAACCAAAAGATTCCCCCATTTCGTCGCCAAATATTCAACCTCCTTCCTCCAAACCAGCAGTGATGTTAGTAAGGCATCTAATGCCTTACGCCCTCACCCACGTGAAAACACTGACCTCTTCCCATAACTTGCCGGAGGAAGTTCTCATCCAGGCCCTCGGAGAGGAAATTCATTCAGGAGGGGAGAAACAGCGGGCCGATCAGGCCTGATCCGTTTTTTGGTCAGCACACCCAAAGACCCCTATGATAGATAAGGACTACAAAATGTTAATCTGAGGCGCTAATCGTCAACCGGACGGGGAATTTCAAACTCAACGGATACGGCGGGTATCAAGACGCAGTTGGCGATACAAGAGCACTCCCAAATCTAATCACCACATTGGCTCTGCAGCAAATGCCTGAAGAACTCCGACCGGAAATCTGCCCCAGTGACATCTGCCTAAGTACTGTTAACAGCGCGAGCCAGCCGGTACACGGAATCATCAAAGCTATGTTAATCGAGTTCTTCGATGACGCAGGTCAAAAAATCCGAATTCAACTTCCCTTCTTGGTGGTGGAAGGTAAGCAGTTTGAAATTTTATTGGGAATGGCCATCTGGACAATGGTGAATATGGGATTAAGTGTGTGGAAGGAGGAGTTTACTGTTCGGGATCCTGAGGATCCGGAAGGGGTCAGGGTGGTGGTTCCCCTGAATCTATGGAATAGGGGGAAAACCATGCTCCTGTAGCCGGATGTTATCCTGTCTATGCCACCCACACACCAGAACTTCTCGCAAGCGCCACCAATATCGCAAACGTGATATAGGAATTCCCTATTTCCAAGTGGTGGGAAAAGGGATACCTGAACAGATTATTACAGATAACCACACTTCGGCGAGAAGTGGACCAATCCTTGACAGCTGTTTTTGCCAAGGAAGAAGAACCTCGGGTTGAATATCCGGAAGTTCCGCCCGAAAATCAAAAATACAATCGACAAGTGGTGTCATTATCAATCCCTGATTCAGGACTCTGGATATTATCATTATTTTCTGGAATTAGCTTAGACCTAGAAGCTGTTTTAAAAAACTAGATATAAAGTACTGTCATATCAGGCCGTGGAAATTTCACTGGAAGCTCGGGCCGTCAGTGAACACCGACTAACACAACTCCACCAACTGTATCCCCAATAACTTCTAGTATCCGCCATCTGCAGATTTCACCAGAGTGTCCCACAAAATATAGACAATATCGTGAAGCCTCATCTTGCTATGCTGGAGTGAGTAGATTTGGTGATTGCAGGATAGCCATGTTAAGGATACTCTCTAGCATGGAAAGGCAAGGGACATCAGGACAGCAGAAGTCGAACCTTCTTCCAAATGATCAAATTAATTTCCTAGCTGCAGCAGTCTCAAGACACACCAGTGGGGTGGGTTTTGGAGAATGTCCACCCGGGAGATGATAAGAGAAAACAAGTCGCAAATAAGTGGAATAAAGTCAAGCAGAATCTAGGAGCTCCACTTGTTTACGATGCGGCACATCTGGGATCCAGGGCTCACAGAGTTCGGGCATACTGGACCAATTTGATACCTCTGTCAGTCCTGAACCAGCTCTTACAGAACCACCAAACAGATCCTCAGATTACCTTGCAACAAATTTTAGGGCCAGGACGGATGGCCACTCCAGTAACTAAGGCTGATCGTCCTCCGTTCTTCCAGTGCAACCAACCAGCAGCACCACAGCGAGCACTACCAACATTGGTTTCCTTCCCCAATAGCCATGCGTATCAAAAGGGAGCAGCCGGAATGATATTTTACAGCGGAAGTGAACGCCAACGGTGAAAGAACGAGAACAAGCCATGGGATTCCAACCTCCCAGCACGACAACACCAGGTATTTCAGACCTCCAGCGGTGTAGCTTACTCGGACAAAGCATGGATCTAAATGCAATAACGTGGGTGATAAAACATTCTTTGGCCTTCTCTAGCCTACAGTCTTCGCAATCGAGGAATCGCTACCTTCAAGCTCCAAAGTTGTTAGCGGTGCAGGCCCACTTGCAGCTTCAGGGGGGGGAAGGAGGCAAGAAAACAATTTTTATCATCGAAATTTTCCAGTCCCAGCATTTTACCGAAATTAAGGGATTCTTCAGTGGGGGGGAGCGGAGGCTCGGAAAAGGACAGCTTAGCGGAAGTTGTTAGCAGCATTATTCTGACGCGAAAAGGGTAGTAGACCCACAGGTAGGGTTGGAATTCGATATCTCCCACTCGGGTAGACCCCTGGAGGCATGGGCAGCGGTTGAACCCAAGAAGATGGATTGGACCTTAGGGGAGCAGTTGGACCCCTAGCAAAAGGCCCAGCTCTCCAACCTGTTGGAGAAGAACAAACAGGTGTTCTCCTGGTCAGACATCGACGTTGACATCTATAAAGGAACCCCTTTTCGAATCAATTTAGCAGACGAGACAGCTACTGTTTGGTAAACAGTACCCGATCGGCTTCAAGGAAAAAGAATTCATCACGGTAAAGGTAGAAACCCTGGTGGAAGCAAGATTGGTGCAAGAAAGTACTAGACTCCATGGGTTTGCTTCCCCAACCGCTCTCCCACCCAAGAAGGACTCGTCTGGGAAAACGGTAGACTTTCAAATGTGTGGGGAATATCGGATGCTTAACACGACAACCGTACCCGATCGATACCCAATGTCTACCCCATAAGAGATTTTTGACTCGCTGGCTGGGGCCACCATTTATTCCACGTTAGACATGAAGAATCGGTTCCACGAGATCGCCATGGAGCCAAAGCACCGGGAAAGGACAGCGTTTTGGGTAGTGTCCAGGTTGTATGAATGGCTTTATATGTCATTCGGGCTAAAGAATGCACCAGCCAAATTCCAACGTGCAATCGACAAGGGGCTCCGAGGAATTGACTGTACACGGTGCTACATCGATGATGTTATAATCTTCTTTAAGACTTCGAGGAACATTTGGAGCACATACAGATGAAACTCTGAGACCTCCATAAGTCCTCAGAATGGACAGCTTCCTAGAAGCCTCTAGGATAACCCTGACCCCTTTGTGTTTCAGCAAAAACAACTTCCACCGTGGCAGACAAAAACTCTGACCACCTTCACCCTTGTGAAGGCAAGACACCCCTAAGTCGATAGCAAATAAAATCTCTGAATTTGCTCCCTTGAGCAGTAAGTTATGGAGGGTCAAAGTTGACCTTTTGTTCAGAAGCTCTCTGGGAGAGAGGGTCCAATCTACTAATTTTTCTAAGTCCTATCTCTCTCACACACTCTATCTATTGATGTACGGAGCCTATTATATTACACTTCCGTACACAAAAGTACAACTGCCGGTGTATTTTCTGTACGGACACTGTACGACATGCCCTAAATGTCAACACTTGGTATATCCGGATTTGCTCCCTTAATCCTCGGAGATGCCGCGATCCAATGTTATTTTGCCACGTGTCATCCAATCTGGCGATGACCAAAAACCGCCAAAATCCTCTTCTGTGATCTCGGCATTCATTCCGGCCTTCTGATTAAATGCACATTTAATCGTAGCTGTAATAAATAACTGCGCGGTATTCGTTTCGCTATTGAAACAAATGCGCGGTACATGTTTTCTTGTCCGTACCTTGATTCGTACTTTTACATTCCTGGATCTATGTATCGCGTAAACAGTTTCAGTTAAATTAATTATCCTACGTGGTAATGTTTAATTAAATATCAAACCATATAGTATGTATCACTAGTTCTAGACTTAACGGATAAGGTGACCCGCTACCGGCTGTTTCAACGTCTGGCAAGTACTTGGATCAAATCCTGGATGAAACATATACCCTTTTAGTAAATAAACTCTCAACGTTAAATAACTTAATATTTTTCCCGTAAACCTCTGGAGAGCTTAGGTAACCATGGCTCTAGCTTCCTCTCCAATTTCTCATTGACTGCGACAAGTTTGAGAGTGGGAGAGAGAAGTTAGAGATAGAATGCCTCGGTATCTTTCTATATTTCAATTTAGACCTAGAAAATACTTAAAAACGAACCATTAATTTCTACACTCCCCTTATTTTCTAGTCACTCTTTAATTTCAGACCACACTTCTCCCTATAGAAAATTAGCTTAGGGGAAGGCACAGGTTTGGTCATCATATCTGCTACCATCTTACTATTTGGTCGGTACTCTAGACTGATTATTTTGTTTTCTACTTTCTCTCTAACAAATCTGAGTCTAAAGTCCATGTGTTTGGCTTTAAAATGATGTTTAGGATTGGCAGAAATAGCGATTGCTGCCTGATTATCACAAAAAAATTTTGCACACCACTCTTAAGGTGACCAAGCTCACCAAGCAAAGACTTGACCCACATCAATTCTTTTACAGCAGAACAAGTGGTCATATACTCAGCCTCCATGGTGGACTGAGCAATAACCTTTTGCTGTTTGCTACTCCAACAGCAAGCCCCATCACCCAAATATAATACATATCCAGAAGTACATCTCCTCATTGGAGCATCACCATAACTGGCATCACTCCAAGTGGTGATGTCAGTATTCTCCCCACCCAAATGCAACCGTAGATCCCTATTTCCTATCAAATATCTAAGGACTCTCTTAGCTGCCTCCCAATCCCTCTTAGTGGGAGAATTTAGACTTCTACTCAACACTCCTACAGCTGCAGCTAAATTCGGCCGGGTATAATTCATAAAATAGATTAGACTTCCCATTACTTGCCTGTAAGGAATAGTTTGCATGAACTTCTGTTCTTCAGGAGATAATTTCTCGTCTAAGACCATGACTCTTTCTTCCTCACTCCCCTCACTTCCCTTTCTTCTACTCCATTGGAGTTGTAGAACTATTAGCTTTATCCATCTGAAATTTTTCAAGCATGTTCCCTATTGCTTCCTTTTGAGTTAATCTTATAATCTTTCTTTCTTGGTCTCTTTCTACTTGAATTCCCAAAATATATTTTGCCTCCCCCATATTCTTCATTTCAAATCTCCTCTTAAGATCGGTTTTCAATTCATTATTTTTTTCCTTTGATTTACTTAAAACAAGCAAATCATCAACATAAATTGCAATAAACATAACACCTTCCTCATCTTCAAAAACATAGATTGAGTGATCAAAGCTGATCCTGATATATCCCTGACCGGTAAGAAACTCATCAAGCTTCTTATTCCATTGTCGAGGTGCCTATTCCAAACCATAAAGGGATTTGATCAGCCGGGAAACCTTACTCTCCTCTCTTTCCTCCACAAATCCTTCGGGTTGTCGCATGATGATATCCTCTTCCAATTCTTCGTGCAAAAAGGCTGTCTTGATGTACATCTGGTGCACCTCCATGTCTTCTGTTGCTGCCCGACTGAGAAGCATGCGAACGGAGGGAAATCTAACGACAAAGGCAAAGGTTTCCTCGTAGTCGATTTTTTCTTTGTGTGTAAATCCTTTTGCCACTAATCTGGCTTTATAACGCTCAACTATCTTATCCGGATGCAATTTTAATTTGAAACCAACTTACAACCGATTGGTTTTCCGTTAGGTGGACAATCCTCTAGCTCATAAGTATCGGCTGCCATAATTGAGGCCATCTGTTCATTGATGGCTGTCTTCCACCGGTTTCTTTCTAGACAAGTCATCGCCTCTTCATAAGTCTGAGGTTCATCTTGATGAGATAGTTTTGTTACCTTGTTATTAACCTGTTTTTTTTGCAATCTTTTGCTACTTCTCTTTCCCCCCTCAAAATCTGAGGCCGTATAGATGGTTCTCGTGGATTCTTTCAAACAATCTCGACTTCTCCCATGTCCGGTTATTCCGAATCAATTTCCACCACGTCTTCCGCTTCGGGTAGAGTTGTCACTAGAGTTTCTGCAACCGAGTCTTTTTCGGTCTGATTTGTACCTGTAAGAATGTCATCTTCTCTAAAACCTGGATAGTAAAAAAGCTCAAAGTCATCAGAATTTTCTGACTCAAATCTGATTTTTACTGACTTTGTATACTTGAAAGGATCTACAAACTTTCCTTCATCCATAACTACTAGATGCTTAACTAAGAATATATCTTCCCTTTTTAGATCATAAACTCTATGTCCTTTAACATCCTCATCATATCCTAACAAGTATCCCGGTTTTCTTTTAGGATCTAGCTTCCAATTAGACCGATCTGTATCTAGACTGAATACTTGACTGCCGAAAACCTTTAAGTGAGATATGTCTGGTTTCCGGCCTGTCCATCTCTCATCAGGTGTTTGATCTTTTATAGCTGAAATAAGAACTCTATTTTTGAGGTAATTAGCACAGTTCATTGCTTCTGCCAAAAACCTTTTTTCTTTTTTTTTATCAGATAACATACTTCTAGCACTACCACTTAGTGTTCTATTTAACCTTTCAGCTACCCCATTCTGTTCCGGGTTTTTCGGGGAATGTCTTTTGGTGTTGGACTCCATCTTCCCTTAGAAAGTCCTCAAACTGGTTAGAAGTATACTCTCCACCATTGTCACTCCTTACTCTCTTAATTAGAGTTTCATGGAGTTTTTCGCTCCATGCTTTATATTGTCTAAAACAATCCTGAGCTTCTGACTTGTTTTTCAAAAAATACACTCGGGAATACCGAGACCAATCATTAGTGATAGTCATTATAAATCTCTTCCCCCCCGGTGAGGGCACTTTAGCTGGTCCCCAAATATCTTTGTGTACTAGATCTAGAATTTTTTCTCCCTTATAGGTTGTTGTTTTAGGAAAGGGTAATCTGTGTGCTTTAACTTGAGCACACCCACTACAATCACTTATATTATCACTCTCACTGAACTGAATCCCTTCCACCACTCCCATCTTTTTCATCTCTCTTGACTTATCTAGATTTACATGCCCAAGCCTCTTATGCCACGTCATAATATCATGAACACCAGTATAATAAAGTTTCTTTGTTTCATTACTTAATATCAGTCTAAATATCCCTTGGCTACCTTTCTCATCAATAAAATAGACCTCCTCCTCAAAACTAACAGTAAAGACTCCTTCCCTAGTGTTAGTGAAAAAACCCTTATCATCTAATACAGATTAGAGATGAGGTTTTTGTTCAGCTTCGGAATAAACAATATATCGGAGAATGTTACTATAGATGTCTTTCCTACTACTAGCACTTTCAGATCAACCAATCCTACAAGAGTAGTAGTGACTATCCTCCCATCCCCGTACTCTATCTCTATGGTGGGAATCTTTCTTATCTTAGTGAACAGGTGCTTATCCTTACACATGTGCATGGAGGCACCTGAATATATAATCCAGCCTGCTTCACCTTTCAATCCACCGTAAGCACATTTCTGCCTTCGTGGAATTTCGACCACGTTTTTCGCCTCCAACTCCTCATCCAATATGAGCTCATCGTCCTCGTCCTCGGATTCTGCCTCATGCACCTATGTCACAAGGGCCTTTTTCTTTCCTCTCGGGGTTCCACCGGTGTGCCCCTCCTTTAACCGAAGCTTGGTTAGCTTAGTGCACTCCGCCATATAGTGCCCCGGTTTCTTACAAAAATGACATAAACCTTTTGGAGCCCTTATTCCGAACTCGTCGGTCTGATTTTTCTGCTCCCTCCCCCCATAGTTTTCGACCCGTCTTCGGGAATCCTTGTTCCTCAAATCGGTCGCAGCTGCTAAGGCTTGCTCACTCTTTCCTCCCCTTCGGATCTCAATCGTATTCTCCCGAAGGAGGATCATCCCTACCACTGAGTTCCTTATCCACCTTGAGTCCGACAAGTCCTGCACACGGTTGACTATGTTCTTGAACTCATCAGGTAACTTCATCAGTAAACAGTTAACCTTTTCTTTTTCAATAAAATCTTTTCCCGCACTCTCTAGCTCCATGAAGAGTGTAGCAAGCTCATTGCAAAAATCCAACATCTTCCCCCCTTTGTATACATATTCCTTAACTTTCTAATCAACCAACTGTTGTTGGTGAATCGTACCACTTCGGTACATCTCTATGAGAGCCATCCACAGATGGGATGCCATTTCCACCTGCAAATGAGGACATGCAAGTCCCTGAGTAAGATGGCGTAGGATAAAGTGCTTTGCCGCCATATTGTTGAATTCCAAGGTATCAGTATCATTCTCGTCGTTCCTCGGAATAGGTGACATGAATGCTGAACCAGTTGCTATTGGTGTGGTCGTCTCTTTCTCCACTCCTTTGTCCACCACCTCTCCTTCTTTTGTCTCCTCCGTTGAAGATGGATGTGCTTTCTTTTTATGAATCTGCTTCCTCCAAACCCTGGAGGGGTTCGAAGACTTGATGGACGCCCAAATCGTCCACTCACTATCCCCCAAAACCTTTTTTCGCATAGAGCTCCTATCATCATACTTTCCCAATATATGAAGCCAATTCCATTAAATATTGGTACCCTAGAGGGTGGGCCCATAACCTGAAACTTTGAGACCTCCATAAGTCCTCAGAATGGACAGCTTCCTAGAAGCCTCTAGGATAACCGTGACCCCTTTGTGTTTCAGCAAAAACAACTTTCACCGTGGAAGACAAAAACTCTGACCACCTCCACCCTTGTGAAGGCAAGACACCCCTTAGTCGATAGCAAATTAAATCTCTGAATTTGCTCCCTTGAGCAGTAAGTTATGGAGGGTCAAAGTTGACCTTTTGTACAGAAGCTCTCTGGGAGAGAGGGTCCAATCTACTAATTTTTCTAAGTCTTATCTCTCTCACACACTCTATCTATTGATGTACGGAGCCTATTATATTACACTTCCGTACACAAAAGTACAGCTGCCGGTGTATTTTCTGTACGGACACTGTACGACATGCCCTAAATGTCAACACTTGGTATATCCGGATTTGCTCCCTTAATCCTCGGAGATGCCGCGATCCAATGTTATTTTGCCACGTGTCATCCAATCTGGCGATGACCAAAAACCGCCAAAATCCTCTTCTGTGATCTCGGCATTCATTCCGGCCTTCTGATTAAATGCACATTTAATCGTAGCTGTAATAAATAACTGCGCGGTATTCGTTTCGCTATTGAAACAAATGCGCGGTACATGTTTTCTTGTCCGTACCTTGATTCGTACTTTTACATTCCTGGATCTATGTATCGCGTAAACAGTTTCAGTTAAATTAATTATCCTACGTGGTAATGTTTAATTAAATATCAAACCATATAGTATGTATCACTAGTTCTAGACTTAACGGATAAGGTGACCCGCTACCGGCTGTTTCAACGTCTGGCAAGTACTTGGATCAAATCCTGGATGAAACATATACCCTTTTAGTAAATAAACTCTCAACGTTAAATAACTTAATATTTTTCCCGTAAACCTCTGGAGAGCTTAGGTAACCATGGCTCTAGCTTCCTCTCCAATTTCTCATTGACTGCGACAAGTTTGAGAGTGGGAGAGAGAAGTTAGAGATAGAATGCCTCGGTATCTTTCTATATTTCAATTTAGACCTAGAAAATACTTAAAAACGAACCATTAATTTCTACACTCCCCTTATTTTCTAGTCACTCTTTAATTTCAGACCACACTTCTCCTTGTAGAAAATTAGCTTAGGGGAAGGCACAGGTTTGGTCATCATATCTGCTACCATCTTACTATTTGGTCGGTACTCTAGACTGATTATTTTGTTTTCTACTTTCTCTCTAACAAATCTGAGTCTAATGTCCATGTGTTTGGCTTTAAAATGATGTTTAGGATTGACAGAAATAACAATTGCTGCCTGATTATCACAAAAAAATCTATGCACACCACTCTCAAGGTAACCAAGCTCACCAAGCAAAGACTTGACCCACATCAATTTTTTTAGAGCAGAGCAAGAGGCCATATACTCAGCCTCTATGGTGTATTGAGCAATAACCTTTTGTTGTTTGCTACTTCAACAACAAGCCCCATCACCCACATATAATACATATCCAAAAGTAAATCTCCTCATCGGAGCATCACCATAACTGGCATCACTCCAAGTAGTGATGTTAGTATTCTTCCCACCCAAATGGAACCATAGATCCCTACTTCCTATCAAATATTCAAGGACTCTGTTAGCCGCCTCCTAATCCCTGTTAGTGGGAGCATTTAGACTTCTACTCAACACTCCTACAGCTGCAACTAAATCCGGCCGGGTACAATTCATAAAATATATTAGAATTCCCACTACTTGCCTGTAAAAAATAGTCTGCATGAACTTTTGTTCTTCATGACTTAATTCCTCGTCTAAGAATATGAATCCTTCTTCCTCACTCCCCTCACTTCCCTTTTTTAACTCCATTGGAGTTGTACAACTATTAGCCTTATCCATCTGTAATTTTTCCAACATGTTCCCTATTGCATCTTTTTGAGTCATTCTTATAATTTTTCTTTCTCGGTCTATTTCTACTTGAATTCCCAAAATATATCTTGCCTCCCCCATATCTTTCATCCTAAATCTCCCTTTAATATATGTTTTCAGTTTATTAATTTTTTCCATTGATTTACTTAAAAAAAGCTAATCATCAACATAAATTGCAATAAAAATAACACCTTCCTCATCTTCAAAAACATAGATTAAGTGATCTGAGCTAATCCGAATATATTCAGTCCGGTAATAAACTCATCAAGCTTCTTATTCGGATGTCGAGGCGCTTGTTTCAAACCATAAAGAAATTTAATTAGCAGGCATACCTTACTCCTCTCTCCTTCCTCCACAAATCCTTCTGGTTGTCACATGAAGATCTCCTCTTCCAATTCTCCATGTAAACATGCTATCTTGATGTCCATCTAGCGCAACTCCATGTCTTTCGCTGCTGCTAGATTGAGAAGTATACGCACTGAGGGAAATCTGACAACCGGGGCAAAGATTTCCGCGTAGTTGATTCATTCCTTCTATGTAAATCCTTTTGCCACTAACCGGGCTTTGTAACCCTCAATGGTGTTATCTAGGTTTAGTTTTAATTTGAACACCCACTTACAATCGATTGGTTTTCAGTTACATGGACAATCCACCAGCTCCCAAGTATCGGCTGCCATAATTGAGGCCCCATCTCCTCATTGATGGTTGTCTTCCACCGGTTCATTTCTTGACAAGTCATCGCCTCTCCATAAGTCTGAGGTTCCTCATGATGAGATAGTTTTGTTACCTTGTTATTAACCTATTTTTCCTGCAATCTTTTGCTACTTCTCCTTCCTCCCTCAAAATCTGTGGTCGGAATAGATGGGTCTCGTGGGTTCTTTCTAACACTCTCGGCTTCTCCCTGTCCATTGATTCCGAATCAATTTCCACCACGTCTTGCGCTTCGGGTAGAGTTGTCACTGGATTTCCGCAGCCGAGTCTTTTTCGGTCTGATTTGTATCTGCAAAAATGTCATCTTCTCTTAAAATCGGAAAGTTAAGAATTTCAAAGTCATCCGAATTTTCTGACGCAAATTTGATTTTCACTGACTTTGTATACTTGAAGGGATCCATAGACTTTCCTTCATCCATAAATACTAGATGCTTTACTAAGATTATATCTTCCCTTTTTAGATCATAAACTCGGTATCCTTTAATATCCTCATCATATCCTAATAAGTATCTTGGTTTTCCTTTAGGATCTAGATTCCAATTAGACCGATATGCATCTAGACTGAACACTTCACTGCCGAAAACATTTAAGTGAGATATGTCTGTTTTCCGGCCGGTCCATCTCTCATAAGGTGTTTGACCTTTTATAGCTGAAGTAAGAACTATATTTTTTAGATAATTAACACAGTTTATTGCTTCTGCCCAAAACCTTTTTCCTATCTTCTGATCCGACAACATACTTATAGCACTATCACTTAGTGTCCTATTTAATCTTTCAGCTACCCCATCCTGTTCTAGGTTTTTTGGAACTGTCTTTTGGTGTTAGACTCCATCTTTCCTCAAAAAATCCTAAAACTGGTTAGAAGTATACTCTCCACCATTGTCACTCTTTACTTTCTTGATTGGAGTTTCTTCGAGTTTTTAGCTCAATGCTTTATATTGTCTAAAACATTCCTGAGGTTCTGACTTGTTTTTCAAAAAATACACCTTGGAATACCGAGACCAATCATCAGTGATAGTCATCATAAATCTCTTCCCCCCGGTTGATGGCACTCTGGCCGGCCCCCAAATATCTGAGTGTACTAAATCTATAATCTTTTCTCCCTTATCGGTGGCAGTTTTTTGGAAGGGTAACCTGTGTGCTTTACCTTGAGCACATCTGAAACTTTGTGTGCTCCATTGCCCACAGAAATCGCAGATCCAATAGAAGCTAATCTAGATAGTGCCGACTCGAAGTTGATATAAACCCAAATGACCGACCCCTTGACAATCATAAACCCATTATAGCTTCACCCTTGTGAAATAAGACTTTCTGTGTGCTCGGTTCCACCACAGAATGCAAAGTTAGAATATGAGTTTTGGACACATTCACCCACTTTGAATTTCCCTTAGAAATGCAGCCACCCTGGCAGGCAAAAACTCTGACCAACTACACCCCTCTGTAGCCTGGACTCCCTTGAGTCCGCAGCAAAAAGAATCACTGAAAATTGTCGAGTAAATTGATAGTTATGAATGGTCAAAGATGACCTTTTGTATAGATGCTCTCTCGCAGAGAGGCTGCTACCTACCAGAAGTTCTAAGTCGTATTCCCTCTCAAAAATTGTATCTATTGACGTACGGCACCAATCTAATTACTATGTCGTATATAAAAGTACAGGTGCTGATGTACTTTTTTTACGGTCATTGTACAACATGACCAAAATCTCGACAAGTGTCAAATTGGGATTTGTTCTCGTAATCTTCGGAGTTGCCGCAATCCAATGTCACCACGCCACGTGTCACCTGACGTAGCGATGACCAAAAAACGCCTAAAGTACCTCTTTTGTGATCGCGCCGCCTATCGTGGCCGTCCGATTAAAAGCGGCTATAAATCTAACTGTTAAATTAGAGGTGCGGTATTTGTTTCACGGTCGAAACAAATGCGCGATATCGATTTCATAAAATACATTGAAATCGTACTCCGTACTAAAAACAGTCTCCATGCACGACGTAATTATTCCTCGTTTAACAAATTAGTCTACACGTAACTATATATATATTTATCAAACCTTACATACCTTAGCAATGGTCCTAGACCTAACGGACAAAGCGAACGGCTACATTTATGAATCATAGGTACCATGATCAATTCATGGGTCCGTCAAAATTTTAGTAAACCTATATGTTTTGCGCTTCCTGTCTCTCTATAAAGCTTTAGGAAGTCATGGCTCTATCTCCCTACCCAGCCTTCAGTGACTGGGGGCTTGGAGAAGGGAGTTAGAGGCAGACTGCCCTCTACTTTTTCCTTATCATAATACAGACCTAGAAAATACTCAAATATCAACACTCCCCATATTTTCTAGTCTGTTTTCATTTCGACTCCCTCACACAAATAAACAAACACTCTCTCTCCCTCTTTCTCCCTTTTTTTTTCATAAAACTTTAAGAAAATACTCTTGTATTTGAAACACTGCTTTAGATGAACCGAAATAATAATTGCATCACACATTTTATTTAGCATCCCACTTTTCATAAATTCGAGCAAAGATTTTATCCACCTCATCTCTTTTCCATCCACACCAAACCCAATTTCCCTCTTGCAATTCAAACAGCCAAACCCATATCCAATCTGCAACATACACCCAGATGCTAACCCTTTTACATGCACACCTTCATAAATACCATCACTTCCTTTAGTGATGTCTGACCCATTAACCCAAAAAAATGAACTTTCCTCACTCTCTCCCATGGATTTTTTTCACTCTCACTTTCTAAATTTATTCCCAATAAATATTTTTCCTCCCCTATACTTTTCATTAAATATTCCTCTTCTCCCCTATCCTTTAGAACCCCTTCTAGTTTCACTTCTTCTCTTTTCTCGGAATCCGTTGAAGTCTCCCTTTGCGACCAGTTTTCAGTTTCCAAAATATTTATGAAATTATCCTCAATATTTTGAACTTGTTAAAATTAATAGATTTCTAGAGTATTTTCTAGGTATAAATATGTTGGTATAAAAAGAAAAAAAAAGTACGGACAGCCTGACTCCACCTCTTTTCTCTAGCCCCCATACTTGTTGTAGTCACTGAAGGATAGAGAGGGTGGTTGAACCATGGCTGCCTTAGTTTAGCAGGCAGTTATTTTAGTAGGTTACTAAAAAGATACCTGACGGACCCAGGACTTGATCCCGGTACCTGCCGTCCGTCAGGTTAGCCGGTAACTCTCACCTTTATCCTATTAGACAAGGACCAATGCTAAATACTAAAGGGTATGATAGATATATATTTATTTAGGAGTAAACGAATTCATTTAACTGAAACTCTATACGGCATGCATAGATACAGTTTTGTAAAAGTACAAAGTACGATACTATTTTGAAACGGATACCACGCAAGTATTTATGACGGTTAAGATTGCGTTTTGGTTCATATCCGACGGCGCACATCATCGTTGGGATCCCGGAATGGTCACTTTGGCGTTTAATGACATGGCATGACCTGGCGCCACGTGGAGAGATAACATTCGGTCGCGGGAATTCCGATGAACGTATGAACGAGTGAAAAGTGGACACGCGTCCGCTTAATAGCCTTGTTGTACTTAGGCTGTACAAAAGGTACACCAACAGTAGTACTTTTTGGTACGGTACAGTATTCTCATTGGTCCGTACTTCACTAGAAAGGAGTTATTTGAGGGAATCAGGACTTAGAAAATTTTGGTAGGCAGTCACCTCTCTCTTTGATAGTTTGTACAAATTGGCATTTTTACTGCCTCATAGCTCATCGGCTACTTGGCCGTTTTCACTGATTCTTTTTGCTACAGACTCAAGGGAGTCCAAGCTGCATAACGGTGCAGTCAAATTGTCAGTTTGCCTTATTGGGCAGCATTGGTTGTGGCTTGAAGTGGGTTAGTTAAATAGTATCTAGAGGCTTCCTGTATTCTGTACTCCAATGGAGGACACAGAATCGCACGTTATGGGCCCACCCTTTAGGGTGCCCACCTTCAATGGATCTCGGTTCATCTATTGGGAAGCAATGATGATGGGAGCTTTGTGAGAAAAATGATACTGGGGTATCGTCAGTGGACAAGTGAAACGTCCACCTTCGGAAACTCCACCAGGATTTGGAGGAGTAAGGTTTCCTACAGCAACGGCTGCCTCAGCGGAGGAGGCAGATGATGGGAACAGCAGTGTGTCCAAAAAAGGGAAAGGGAAGGAGATACCCCTCACTCCTATTGCCACAGTACCAGAAGTGGCGACCGTGAAGGCAGCGGAGAACGATACTAAAATGTGGGAGGATGTAAACATGGCTTCCAAGAACTTCATTCTAAGGCACCTCACACAAGCTTTGACCACACCTCATCTTCACATTTACAAGGCCGAGGAGTTGTGGGTGAGTTTGGTGGAGATTTATAAAGGTGGAACTATTCGGAGCTCCAGTTGGCTGAGCAAAAACTAGTGAGTTACACTTACAAAGGAGGAAAGATGTTAGATTACTATAATGATCTTTGTTGTTTATATATGGAGATAGAAAGTGTCGGGTGGACAGGTACAATGAAAATGAAAGTTAACACCCTTATGATTAAGTTACCAGATGAGTACGAGAACATACTGTACTGAGTTCAGGAAATGCCTGATAGTTCATGGAAATGGAACACAGTGGTAAGGATGATACTTGTGCAGGAAAACATAATGGAGATTAGGAGAGGAGGAAAGAGCATTCAAGCTCTAGCAGCAGGAGGGGAACGATGGGGGAAGGACCCGAAGAAACTGAACAAACGGGAAAGAGATCATTCTGGAGGACCGAGGCCCCCAAGGGTCTTTGTCATTTTTGCAAAATGCCAAACACTTCATCGCAGGTTGTGTCAAGCTGTCGGAGCTGAGGCTCCAAGAGAACCGTGGAGGGGGTTCTTCAACAGGGAAGAAAAAGGCACTTGTGGTTACAAAAGTGACAGGAGAAAGCAAGGAGGAGTCTTCTGAGGAGGATGGAGAGCTTCTTCTTGACGAGAGTCTGGAGGAGAAGGAGATCCCTCACACACAAAAATATGCCCTTGGAGCAATTCGGGAAGCTCCACATGAAGGATGGATCATCGACTCACGTGCATCCATGCATATGTGTCGTGATAAGGAACTCTTCACTAAGCTAAGAAAGATCCCTACTGTAGAGATAGAGTATGGGGATGGGAGAGTGGTTACTACAAATGTAGTGGGATCAGTAGATTTGAAAGTCTTAGTAGAGGGTAAGACCTCTATACTAACATTTTCAGATGTACTCTACATTCCTGATGAAACTCTGAGACCTCCATAAATCCTCAGAGAGGACAGCTTCCAAGAAGCCTCTAGGATAATCCTGACCCCTTTGTGTTTCAGCAAAAATAATTGCCACCTTGGCAGAGAAAAACTCTGACCACGTGGACCCTTATGAAGGGAAGACTCCCCTGAGTCGATAGCAAAAAGAGTCTCTGAATTTGCTCCCCTGAGGAGTAAGTTTTGGAGGGTCAAAGTTGACCTTTTGTACAGAAGCTCTCTAGGAGAGAGGATCCTATCTCCTAATTTTTCTAAGTCCTATCTCTCTCACAGACTTTATCTACTGATGTACAGAACTAATCAGATTTCTCCTCCATACACAAAAGTACAGTCGCCGATGTACTTTATGTACGGAAATTGTACAACATGGCCTAAATGTCGACACATGTCATATTCGGATTCGGTGCCGTAATCTCCGGAGATACCACGATCCAATGTAATTTTCCACGTGTCATCCGATGTGGCGATGCACAAAACCGCCGAATTCTTCTTCCGAGATCTCGGCGCTAATTCTGGCCGTCTGATTAAATTCACATTTGATCAGAGCCGTAATAAATACATGCGCGCTATTTGTTTCGCTTTACGAAATCAATGCGCGGTATTGATTTCTTATCCGTACTGCAATTCGTACTTTTACACTATCGGTTCTATATATCCCGTAAACAATTATAGTTAAATGATTTATCCTACGTATTAATGATTAAATAGTTATCAAACTATATAGTACCTAACACTACTTCAAGACTTAACATTTAAGGATACAAGCTAACGGCAGCTTGCCGTCCGGCAGGTACCAGGTTCAAATCATGTGGCCGCCGCATATCTTTTTATTTAATAAACTCCAAATATATATTTCCCGTAAACCTCAGGATAGCCTAGGTAGCCATGGCTTTAGCTTCCTCTCCAATTTCTCAGTGACAGCGACAAGTTTGAGAGTTGGAGAGAGAAGTTAGAGGTAGACTGCCTCAGCTTCTTTCTTATTTCTGACCTAGAAAATACTTTAAAAACCATTAATTTCTAAAGAATTCCTTTTACTACCCCAAGCTTTTTCATTTCCCTCAACCTATCAAAATGCACCTGCCCCAACCGCTTATGCCAAATCATCAACTTAGGAACACCAACATAGTAAGCATTCTTCTTTTCATTACTCAGGTTAAGCCTAAACATTCCTTGGCTACCCTTATCTGCCGTGAAGTAAACTTCATAACTGGTTAGAAGTATACTCTCCACCACCGTCACTCCTTACTCTCTTGATTGGAGTTTCATCGAGTTTTTCGCTCAATACTTTATATTGTCGAAAAAATTCTTGAGGTTCTGACTTGTTTTTCAAAAAATACACCCTGGAATACCAAGACCAATCATGAGTGATAGTCATCATAAATCTCTTCCCCTTGGTTGATGGCACTCTGGCCGCCCTCAAATACCTGTGTGTACTAAATCTATAATCTTTTCTCCCTTATAGGTGGCAGTTTTTGGGAAGGGTAACCTGTGTGCTTTACCTTGAGCACATCTGAAACTCTGTGTGCTCCATTGCCCACAGAAATCGCAGATCCAAAAGAAGCTAATATAGATAGTGCCGGCTCCAAGTTGATATAAACCCAAATGACAAACCCCTTGAAAATCACAAACCCATTATAACTTCACCCTTGTGAAATAAGACTTTGTGTGTGCTCAGTTCCACCACATAATGCAAAGTTAGAATATGTGTTTTGGACACATTCACCCACTTTGAATTTCCCTTAGAAATGCAGCCACCCTGGCAGGCAAAAACTCTGACCAACTACACCCCTTTATAGCGTGGACTCCTCTGAGTCCGCAGTAAAAAGAATCACTTAAAATGGTCAAGTAAATTGATAGTTATGAATGGTCAAAGATGACCTTTTGTACACGAGCTCTCTCGGAGAGAGGCTGCTACCTACTAAAATTTCTAAGTCCTATTTCCTCACTAAAACTCTATCTATTGACGTACGGCACCAATCTAATTACTGTGTCGTACATAAAAGTAAAGGTGTCGATGTACTTTCTGTACGGTCATTGTACAACATGACCAAAATGTCGACAAGTGTCAAATCGGGATTTGTTCTCGTAATCTTCGGAGTTGCTGCATTCCAATGTCACCACGCCACGTGTCACCTGACGTAGGGATGACCAAAAAACGCAAATAGTACCTCTTTTGTGATGGCGCTGCCTATCGTGGCCGTCCGATCAAAATCGGCTATAAATCTAGCCGTTGAAATTAGACACGCGATATTTGTTTCGCGGTGGAAACAAATGCGTGATATCGATTTCATAAAATACATTGAAACCGTACTCTGTACTAAAAACTGTCTCCATGCACTACGTAATTATTCCTCGTTTAACGAATTAGTCTACACGTAACTATATATATATTTATCAAACCTTACATACCTTAGCAATGGTCCTAGACCTACCAGACAAAGCGAACGACTACTTTTACGAATCATAGGTACCATGATCAATTCCTGGGTCCGTCAAAATTTTAGTAAACCTATCTGTTTTCTGCTTCCTGTCTCTCTATAAAGCTTTAGGAAGTCATGGCTCTATCTCCCTACCCAGCCTTCAGTGACTACAACAAGTGTGGGGGCTTGGAGAAGGGAGTTAGAGGCAGACTGCCCTCTACGTTTTTTCTTATCATAATAGAAACCTAGAAAATACTCAAATATCAACACTCCACTTATTTTCTAGTCTGTTTTCATTTCGACTCCCTCACACAAATAAATAATCACTCTCTCTCCCTCTTTCTCCCTTTTTTTGTTTTTTTTTTTTCATAAAACTTTAAGAAAATACTCTTGCATTCGAAACGCTGCTTTAGATGAACCGAAATAATAATTGCATCACACATTTTATTTAGCATCCCACTTTTCATAAATTCGAGCAAAGATTTTATCCACCTCATCTCTTTTCCATCCACACCAAACCCAATTTCCCTCTTGCAATTCAAACAGCCAAACCCATATCCAATCTGCAGCATACACCCATATGCTAACCCTTTTACAGGCACACCTTCATAAATACCATCTCTTCCTTTAGTGGTGTCTAACCCATTACCCCAAAAAAAATGAACTTTCCTCACTCTCTCCCATGGATTTTTTTTCACTCTCACTTTCTAAATTTATTCCCAATAAATATTTCTCCTCCCCTATACTTTTCATTAAATATTCCTATTCTCCCCTATCATTTACATCCCCTTCTAGTTTCACTTCTCCCCTTTTCTCGGAATCCATTGAAGTCTCTCTTTCCGACCAGTTTTCAGTTTCCAAAATATTTATGAAATTATCCTCAGAAAATAAGGGGAGTGTTGAAATTAATAGATTTCTAGATTATTTTCTAGGTATAAATATGTTGGTATAAAAGGAAAAGAAAAGTACGGACAGCCTGCCTCCACCTCCTCTCTCTAGCCCCCATACTAGTTGTAATCACTGAAGGATAGAGAGGGTGGTTGAACCATGGCTGCCTTAGTTTAACAAGCAGTTATTTTAGTAGGTTACTAAAAAGATACTTGACGGACCTAAGACTTGATCCCGGTACCTCCGTCCGTCAGGTTAGCCGGTAACTGTCACCTTTATCTTATTAGACAAGGACCAATGCTAAATGCTATAGGGTATGATAGATATTATTTATTCAGGAGTAAACGAATTCTTTTAACTGAAACTGTATACAGCATGCATAGATACAGTTTTGTAAAAGTACAAAGTACGATACTATTTTGAAACGGATACCACGCAAGTATTTATGACGGCTAAAATTGCGTTTTCGTTCATATCTGACGGCGCACATCATCGCCAGATCTCATAATGATCACTTTGGCGTTTAGTGACGTGGCATGACCTGTCGCCACGTGGAGAGATAACATTCGGTCGCGGGAATCCCGAGGAACGTACGAACGAGTGAAAAGTGGACACGCGTCCGCTTAATAGCCTTGTTGTACATAGGCCGTACAAAAGGTACACCAACAATAGTACTTTTTGGTACGGTACAGTATTTTGATTGATCCGTACTCCAGTAGATATGAGTTATTTGAGGGAATCAAGACTTATAAAATTTTGGTAGGCTCACCTCTCTCTTTGAGAGTTTGTACAAATTGGCATTTTTACTGCCTCATAACTTATCGGCTAGTTGGCCGTTTTTAGTGATTTTTTTTGCTATAGACTCAGGAGAGTCCAAGCTGCACAAAGATGCAGTCAAATTGTTAGTTTGCCTTCTTGGGCAGCAGTGGTTGTGGCTTGAAGTGGGGTAGTTAAATATTATCTAGAGGCTTCTTGTATTTTGTACTCCAATGGAGGACACAGAATTGCACGTTTTGGGCCCACCCTCTAGGGTGCCCACCTTCAATGGATCTAGGTTCATCTATTGGGAAGCAATGATGATGGGAGCTTTGTGCGAAAAACGATACTGGAGTATCGTCAGTGGACAAGTGAAACGTCCACCTTTCTCGAACTCCACCAGGATTTCGAGGAGTAAGGTTTCCTGCGGCAACGGCTGCCTCAGCGGAGGGGGCAAATGATGGGGACATCCGTGTGTCCCAAAAAGGGAAAGGGAAGGAGATAACCCTCACTCATATTGCCACAATACCAGGAGCGACAACCGTGAAGACGGCGGAGAACGATACTCAAATGTGGGAGGATGTAAACATGGCTGCCAAGAACATCATCTGAGGCACCTCACTCAAGCTTTGGCCACCCCTCATCTTCACATTTACAAGGCCGAGGAGTTGTGGGTGAGTTTGGTGGAGATTTATAGAGCTGGAACTATTCATGAGCTCCAGTTGGCTGAGCAAAAACTAGTGAGTTACACTTACTAAGGAGGAAAGATGTTATATTAGTGTAATGATCTTTGTTGTTTGTATATGGAGATGGAAAGTGCCGGGTGGACAGGTACTATGAAAATGAGAGTTTACACCCTTATCATGAAGTTACCAAATGAGTAGGAGAACATAGTGTACCGAGTTCAGGAAATGCCTGATAGTTCATGGAAATAGATCAATGTGGTCAGGATGATACTTGTGCAGGAAAACATAATGGAGATTAGGAGAGGAGGAAAGAGCATTCAAGCTTTAGCACCACGAGGGGACCGATGGGGGAAGGACCCGAAGATATCGTACAAAGGGGAAAGAGATCATTCTGGAGGACTAAGGCCCCAAAAGGGACTTTGTCATTTTTTCAAAATGCCGAGATACTTCATTGCAGATTGTGTGAAGCTGTCGGAGCTGAGGCTCCAAAAGAACCGTGGAGGGGGTTCTTCAGAAGGGAAGAAAAAGGCACTTGTGGTTACAAAAGTGACAGGAGAAACCGAGGAGGAGTCTTCTGAGGAGGATGGGGAGTTTCTTCTTGACGAGAGACTTGAGAAGAAGGAGATCCCTCGGAGACAGAAATGTGGCGTTGGAGCAATTCGAGAAGCTCCACATGAAGGATGGATCATCGACTCAGGTGCATCCATGCATATGTGTCGTGATAAGGAACTCTTCACTAAGCTAAGAAAGATTCCAACTGTAGAGATAGAGTATGGGGATGGGAAAGTGGTTACTACAGATCTAGTGGGATTTGTAGATTTGAAAGTCTTAGTAAAGGGTTAGTCCTCTATACTTACATTCTCAGATGCACTCTACATTCCTTAGTTGAGTAAAAATCTTGTCTCTACGTTTGTGTTAGATGAAAAAGAGTTTGATACCTTCACTAGAAAGGGAGTCTTTACAGCTAAGTATGGAGATGAAGTTTACTTCACGGGGACAAGGGTAGCCAAGGAATGTTTAGGCTCAACTTGAGTAATGAAAAGAAGAATGCTTACTATGTTGGTGTTCCCAAGTTGATGATTTGGCATAAGCGGTTGGGGCATGTGCAATTTGATAGGCTGAGGGAAATGAAAAAACTTGGGGAAGTACAAGGCATTTAGTTTGGGGATAATGAAATGATGGATGATTGTAGTGGCTGTTCTCAAGGTAAGGCTCACAGACTCCCCTTTCTCAAAGCCGCCACATATAGAGGTGAGAAAGTATTAGATTTGGTCCACACAGATATTTGGGGACCTGCAAAAGTACCTTCGGTTGGAGGAAAAAGGTTTATGATGACAATAACCAATGAATGGTCTAGATACTCTATAGCATACTTTCTAAAAACAAAGTCTGAAGCATCAACTTACTTCAAAGAATATAAAGCATGGAGTGAAAAGTTGCATGAAACCCCCATTAAGAGGATAAGGACTGATAATCAGGGGGAATATACCTCTAACCAGTTTGAGGAATATCTGAGAGATGAAAGAGTGCAGCACCAGAAAACTGACCATATAACCCGGAACAAAATGGGGTAGCTGAGAGGTTGAATCGGACACTAGGAGATAGTGCATATAGTATGTTGGCCGACAAGAAAATAAGAAAGAGATTTTGGGAACAGGTAATGAACTATGCGAACTACATTAAGAATAGAGTCCTTACCTCAGCTATAAAGGGAGTGACACCTCATGAGAGATGGGTTGGAAGGAAACCACATATCTCACACGTTAAAGTATTCGGTAGCCAAGTTTACAGTCTTGACAAGGACAAGAAAAATTGCAAACTAGATGCTAAGGGAAAACCTGGATACATTGTGGGATAGGATGAGGATGTTAAGGGATATAGAATCTATGACTTAGCAAAGAAAGATATCATTCTAGTCAAACACCTAGTTGTCATGGATGAAGGGAAATCATTTAACCTTTTTAAATATATACAAAGAAGATAAGAATCAGATTTGGTTCTGAAAATGAGGAGTACTCCATCCTTCGCGAAAGGGACATGAGTGAAACACGGATTGCAGATTGAGGGGATATCCAAGACACAGGCAATCCACCGAAAACGTTACATATTCCTATGGACTTCAAGGAGACAGGAGTGGAGAGACTACAACCGACTTCCATGGATAGGGGAGCCGATGACACAGTAAGGAGAAATCCAAGACTTCCCTCTATCCCAGCCTCGAAGTTTGAGGGAGGGAGAAGGAGCAGCAAAAGGATTCAGGAAAAACAGGCGGCTTTCAAGGTAACTAAGCTATCTCACCCAGATAAGCCTCAGTCATACTCGGAGGCAGTAAACAATCTGGAGAAAGACAGATGGATTAGAGCCATAAATGATGAGATGGCCTCTATCATGGAAGCAAATACTTGGGAACTAGCGGACTGTCCTCCTGACAGAAAACCTACTGGCTGTAAATGGGTGTTTAAACTAAACTGAACCCTGATAATACTATTGAGAGGTATAAGGCTCGTTTGGTAGCAAATGGGTTCACCCAAAAAGAGGGGATTGATTATGACGAGACTTTTGCTCCAGTTGTTTAGTTCCCATCAGTAAGGATTCTCCTCAGTCTAGCAGCAGCGGAAGACATGGAAATTCATCAGATGGGTATTAAAACCGCATTTCTCAATGGTGAGTTAGAGGAAGAAATCTTCATGCGGCAACCAGAGGGATTCGTGGAGAATGGGGAAGAGAGCAAAGTCTACAAGCTCATTAAATCTGATGAGGAAATGGTGGCTGATATGATGACAAAATTAGTGCCCTCTCCTAAATTGAAATATTGGAGAAAAAAATGTGGACTAAAACTAAAGTTAAAATTAGACTAGAAAATAAGGGGAGTGTTGAAATTAATAGATTTCTAGATTATTTTCTAGGTATAAATATGTTGGTATAAAAGGAAAAGAAAAGTACGGACAGCCTGCCTCCACCTCCTCTCTCTAGCCCCCATACTTGTTCTAGTCACTGAAGGATAGAGAGGGTGGTTGAACCATGGCTGCCTTAGTTTAACAGGCAGTTATTTTAGTAGGTTACTAAAAAGATACTTGACGGACCTAGGACTTGATCCCGGTACCTGCCGTCCGTCAGGGTAGCCGGTAACTGTCACATTTATCTTATTAGACTAGGACCAATGCTAAATGCTTTAGGGTATGATAGATATATATTTATTTAGGAGTAAACGAATTCATTTAACTGAAACTGCATACGGCATGCATAGATAAAGTTTTGTAAAAGTACAAAGTATAATACTATGTTTAAACAGATACCATGCAAGTATTTACGACGGCTAAGATTGCGTTTTGGTTCATTTCGACAGCGCACATCATCACCGGGATCCCGTAATGGTCACTTTGGCGTTTAGTGACGTGGCATGACCTGGCGCCACGTGGAGGGATAACATCCGGTCGCGGGAATCCCGAGGAACGTACGAACGAGTGGAAAGTGGACACGCATCCGCTTAATAGCCTTGTTGTATATAGGCCGTACAAAAGGTACACCGGCAGTAGTACTTTTTGGTACGGTACATTATTCTTATTGGTCCGTACTTCAACAGATATGAGTAATTTGAGGGAATCAGGACTTAGAAAATTTTGGTAGGTAGTCACCTCTCCCTTTGAGAGTTTTAACAAATAAGCGTTTTTACTGCCTCATAACTTATCGGTTGGTTAGCCGTTTTCAGTGATTCTTTTTGCTACGGACTCAAGGGAGTCCAAGCTGCACAACAGTGCAATCTAATTATCAGTTTGCTTTTTTCGGCAGCAGTGGTTGTGGCTTGATGTGGGTTAGTTAAATACTATCTAGAGGCTTGCTGTATTATGTAGTCCAATGGAGGACACAGAATTGCAGAACTCCCTCAAGTATCTCCTCTCTCTTTGCTTCCCTGATACCTCCAAAAGCACAATGTTGCTTACGTGGAATATTTGTGTGCTTTTCTCTCTTTCCCATAAAACCGATGTAGAGAAGCTCCAACATATCTTCATCCTCCTTCTCCTCTTCCCCTTCTCCCTCCTCATCCTCATTCCAACTTCAAAGTTCTTCCAAACAAGGGCATTCCTCTATATAATGATCCGGTTCACTACAAAAGAAGCAAGCCCTCTTTTTCAAAGCTCTTGTTTCTTTTCCTCTCCCTCTCTTTCTACCAATCTTTCTTCCTCTCATCACGCTGCCGCTTGTCACTGCAGTTCCTCTTATCATGCTTAATTCACTCTCTCACTTCCCCTACGAAGCTCCAAAGTGCTTTCCCTCACAAGACTTATCCCCATGGTAAAGCTCTAAGTCCTTGAGGAGCCATCCATTGCCTGCATACGACAAATGATGATTTCGTACTCATCTGGGAGTTTTATGAGTTGTGTATTAATCTTCCTCTCCGCGGATTCTACATATCCCGCATTAGCATGCTCAACATATAGTGCAGCAATATCATTGCAAAACTCTATCATGCTACCGCCTTTATAAACATAGGCATCTATTTCTTGATTTACTAATTGCTGCCTCTAAATAGTTTCACTTTTATAAATCTGACTTAGTGCTTCCCATATCTCTGAAGACTTCGTTAAGTTTATAAGAGTGATTACTATGGACTTCGACACGTTTCTAAGTACGAGATGCTTTGCTATAGTGTTTTTGTATTCCCATATTATTTTGTCATTTTCTTCAGTTTTAATCCCTACAAGTGGTACCATAGGTGAGAGCCTAGCTCCCCTCACTATAGGTGTCCCTTATCCTTTCTCCCCTTTTCGCCCTTCCATGGTAAAGATTTTCTATTCACCTTTCGTTGCATCTGAAATCTGGTTCGTTTTCTGGGAAGCTCTAGATGAATCTTTGTAGTGAGCTCCACCAAAGCCGGTGGCAGACACCTCACTTGTCCCGAAACAATTCCCCATAAGTGCTTTTCGAAAAGCAATCCCTCTATTATAAACTCCCAATTAGTAAAGTCTGTTCCATCAAACATAGGCACCCTAGATGGTGGGCCTATAACTTGAAACTCTGTGTGCTCCATTGCCCACAAAAAGCGTAGATCCAAAAGAAGATAATCTAGATAGTGCCAACTCCAAGTTGATATAAACCTTAAAGACTGACCCCTTGACAATCACAAACCCATTATAACTTCACCCTTGTGAAATAAGATTTTCTGTGTGCTCAGTTCCACCACAGAATGCAAAGTTAGAATATTAGTTTTGGACACATTCACCTATTTTGATTTTCCCTTAGAAATGCAGCCACCCTGGTAAGCAAAAACTTTGACCAACTACACCTTTGTGTAGCGTGGACTCCTTTGAGTTCGCAGCAAAAAAAAACACTGAAAATGGTGAAGTAAATTGATAGTTATGAATGGTTAAAGATGACCTTTTGTACACGAGCTCTCTCGGAGAGAGGCTGCTACCTACTAATATTTCTAAGTCCTATTCCCTCTCTAAAACACTATATATTGACCTACGGCACCAATCAAATTACAGTGTCGTACATAAAAGTAAAGGTGTCGATGTACTTTCTGTACGGTCATTGTACAACATGACCAAAATGTCGACACGTGTCAAAACGGGATTTGTTCTCGTAATCTTCAGAGTTGCCGCAATCTAATGTCATCACCCCAAGTGTCACTTAACGTGGCAATGACCGAAAAACGCCAAAAATACCTCTTTTGTGATCGCGCCGCTTATCGTGGCCGTCCGATCAAAACCGGCTATAAATCTAGCCGTTGAAATTAGACGCGCGGTATTTGTTTTACGGTCGAAACAAATGCGCGATATCGATTTCATAAAATATATTGAAACCGTACTAAAAACTGTCTCCATGCACTACGTAATTATTCCTCGTTTAACGAATTAGTCTACACGTAACTATATATTTATTTATCAAACCTTACATACCTTAGCATTGGTCCTAGACCTAACGGACAAAGCAGACGGCTACTTTTAGGAATCATAGGTACCAGGATCAATTCCTAGGTCCGTAAATAATTTTAGTAAACCTATCTGTTTTCTGCTTCTTGTCTCTCTATAAAGCTTTAGGCAGCTATGGCTCTATCTCCCTACCCAGCCTTCAGTGACTACAACAAGTGTGGGGGCTTGGAGAAGGGAGTTAGAGGCAGACTGCCCTCTACCTTTTTCCTTATCATAATACAGACCTAGAAAATACTGAAATATCAACAACATCCACTACAATCACTTAGATTCTCACTTTCACCGAACTGAATTCTTTCCACCACTCCCATCTTTTTCATCTTTCTTAACTTATCTAGATTCACATGCCCAAGCCTCTTATGCCACAACATTATATCATGAACACCAACATAATAAAGTTTCTTCTTTTCATTGCTTAAAATCAGCCTAAACATCCATTGGCTACCTTTTTCAGCAGTGAAATAAACTTCCTCCTCAAAACTAGCAATAAAGACTCCTTTCCTAGTGCTAGTATTAAAACCCTTATCATCTAATACAGACATAGAGATGAGGTTTTTGTTTAGCTCTGGAATAAACAATACATCGGAGAATGTAACTATCGATGTCTTTCATTCTACTAACACTTTTAGATCTACCGATCCTACAAGAGTAGTTGTGACTATCCTCCCATCCCCATACTCTATCTCTATGGTGGGAATCTTTCTTATCTTAGTGAACAGGTATTTATCCTTTCACATGTGCATGGAGGCACCTGAATCTACAATCCAGCTTGCTTCACCTTTCAATCCACCGAATGCACATTTCTGCTTTCGTGGAATTTTGACCTCGTTTGTCGCCTCCAACTCTTCATCCAATAGGAGCTCATCATCCTCGTCTTCGGGTTCCACCCCATGTACTTGTGTCACAAGGGCATTTTTCTTTCCTCTCGGGGTTCCACCGGTCTGCCCCTCCTTTAACCGAAGCTCGGTTAGCTTTGTGCACTCCACCATATAGTGCCCTGGTTTCTTACAAAGATGACATAAACCCTTGGGAGCCCTTTGTTCGAGCTCGTCGGTCTGATTTTTCTCCCCCCCCTCCCCTCTGTAATTTCCGACCGGTTTTTCGGGAATCCTTGTTCCTCCAATCGGTCCCAACTGCCTAGGCTTGCCCACTCTTTCCTCCCCTTCGGATCTCAATCGTATTCTCCCGAACGAGAATCATCCCTACCACTGAATTCCATATCCACTTTGAGTCCGCCAAGTCCTCCACATGGTTGACTATATTATCGAAATCATCGGGTAACTTCATCAATAAACAATTAACCTTTTCTTTTTCACTAAATACTTTTCCAACACTCTCAAAATCCATGAAAAATGTAGCAAACTCATTGCAAAAATTAACATCTCCCCCCCTTTTGCGATAGGAAATTTGTTAGTCATTTTTGGAAAGGTCTGTTCGAGTTGCGTGGGACGCAGTTAGCCATGTCCATGGCGTACCACTCTCAGACCGACGGTTAGACTGAAAGAGTAAACATGACATTGGAGGAAGCTTTAAGGGCTTATGTGTCGGTGCACGAAACAGATTGGGTGAATCATTTAACGGCGATTGTCATAGCATACAACAATAATGTACACTCGTCCACTAACGCTACGCCATTCTTGTTGAAATTAATAGATTTCTAGAGTATTTTCTAGGTTTAAATAAGTTAGTATTAAAGAAAAGAAAAGGACGGGCAACCTGCCTCTACCTCCTCTCTCTAGCCCCCATACTTGTTGTAGTCACTGAAGGGTAGAGAGGGTGGTTGATCCATGGCTGCTTTAGTTCCAGCGATTATTTTAGTAGGTTACTAAAAGATGCAGCGGACCCACGACCGATCCGGTCCTGCCGTCCCTTGGTTAACCTGCATCACCTTTATCTACGATCAATGCCAAATGATATATATGTGATCAATACTATATATATATATATATATATATATATATATAAATATATATATATATATATATATATATATATATATATATATATATATATATATATATATATATATATATATATATATATATATATATATATATATATATATATATATATATTTATGGAGGAAAAAATCCATTTAACTAAAACTGTATACGGCATGCATAGATCCAGTTTTATAAAAGTATGAAGTACGATTCTATTTCAAAATGGATACCACGCATTTTGTTTCGAGAGTGAAACAAATGTCGCGCAAGTATTTATGACGGCTAAGATTGCGTCTCGCTGCAAATCCAACGTCGCACATCATCGTCGAAATCTCGGAGTGGTCACTTTGGCGTTTTGTGACGTGGCATGACCTAGAGCCACGTGGAGAGATGACATTCAATCATGGGAATTCCGAGGAAAGTACGGACGAGTGAAAAGCAAACACACGTCCGCTTAATTTCCTTGTCGTACATAGGCCATACAAAAGGTTCACCGACAGTAGTACTTTTTCGTACGGTACAGTAATCTGATTGGTCCGTACTTCAGTAGAAAGAAGTTATTAGAGGGTATCAGTACTTAGAAATTTTTGGTAGGTAGTCACCTCTCCCTTTGAGAGTTTGTATAAATTGGCATTTTTACTGCCTCATAACTTATCGACTGGTTGGCCTTTTTCAGTGATTCTTTATGCTACGGACTTAGGGGAGTCCACGCTGCCTAGGGGTGCAGCCAAAATACTATTTTGCCTTCCGGGACAGCAATGGTTGTGGCTTGAAGTGGGTTATTTAAATACTATCTAGAGGCTTCCTGTATTCTATGGTCCAATGGAGGACACAAAATTGCAGGTTATGGGCCCACCCTCTACAGTACCCACCTTCAATGGACTGGGTACATCTATTGGGAAGCCACGATGATGGGAGCTTTGTGCGAAAAACGATACTGGGGTATCGTCAGTGGACAAGTGAAACATCCACCTTTGGGAACTCCCCCAGGATTTGGAGTAAGGTTTCTTGCAGCAACGGCTGCCTCAGCGGAGGAGGCAGATGATGGGGACAGCAGTGTGTACGAAAAGGGGAAAGGGAAGGAGGCACCCCTCACTTTTATTGCCAAAGTTCCGCGATCGGCGACCGTGAAGACGGCGGAGAACGATACTCAAATGTGGGAGGATGTAAACATGGCTGCCAAGAACTATATTCTGAGGCACCTCACTAAAGCTTTGGCCACCCCTCATCTTCAGATTTACAAGGCCGAGGGGTTGTGGGTGAGTTTCGTGGAGATTTATAGAGTTGGAACTATTCAGGAGCTCTAGTTGGCTGAGCAAAAGCTAGTGAGTTACACTTACAAAGGAGGAAAGATGTTAGATTATTGTAATGATCTTTCTTGTTTGTATATGGAGATGGAAAGTGCCGAATGGACAGGTACAATGAAAATGAAAGTTAACACCTTTATCATGAAGTTACTAGATGAGTACGAGAACATAGTGTACTGAGTACAAGAAATGGTTGATAGTTCATGAAAATGGAACACAGTGGTTAGGATGATACTTGTTCAGGAAAACACGATAGAGATTAGGAGAGGAGGAAAGAGCATTCAAGCTCTAGCAGTAGGAGGGGACCGATGGCGGAAGGAACCGAAGAAACCATACAAAGGGGAAAGAGATCATTCTGGAGGACCGAGGCCCCCAAAGGGTCTTTGTCATTTTTGCAAAAAGCTGGGACACTTCATCGCAAACTATGTCAAGCTGTCGGAGCTGAGAAGAGAACCGTGGAGGGAGTTCTTGCGGAGGGAAGAAAAAGGCACTTGTGGTTATAAAAGTGACAGGAGAAACCGAGGATGAGTCTTCTGAGGAGGATGGGGAGCTTTTTCTTGACGAGAATCTGGAAGAGAAGGAGATCCCTCGTAGACAAAAATGTGCCCTTGGAGCAATTCGGGAGGCTCCACAAGAAGGATGGATCATCGACTCAGGTGCATCCATACATATGTGTCGTGATAAGGAACTCTTCACTAAGCTAAGAAAGATCCCTACCGTAGAGATAGAGTATGGGGATGGGAGAGTGGTTACTACAGATCTAGTGGGATCAGTAGATCTGAAAGTCTTAGTGGAGGGTAAGACTTCTATACTAACATTCTCAAATGTACTCTACATTCCTCAGCCGAGTAAAAATCTTGTCTCTACGTTTGAGTTAGATGACAAGAAGTTTGATACCTTCACTAGAAAGGGAGTCTTTACACGTAAGTATGGGGATGAAGTTTACTATACGGCAGATAAGGGTAGTTAAGGAATGTTTAGGCTAAACCTGAGTAATGAAAAGAAGAATGCTTACTATGTTGGTGTTCCTAAGTTGGTGATTTGGCATAAGCAGTTGGGGCACGTACATTTTGATAGGTTGAGGGAAATGAAAAAGCTTGGGGTAGTAGAAGGCATTCAGTTTGGGGATCATGAAATGATGGATGATTGTAGAGGCTGTGCTCAAGGTAAGGCTCACAGACTTCCTTTTCCCAAAGCCGCCACATATAGAGGTGAGAAAGTATTAGATTTGGTCCACACAGATATTTGGGGACCTGCAAAAGTACCTTCGGTTGGAGTAAAAAGGTTTATGATGACAATAACCGATGACTGGTCTAGATACTCTAGAGTATACTTTCTAAAAACAAAGTCTGAAGCATCAACTTAATTCAAAGAATATAAAGCATGGAGTGAGAAGTTGCATGAAACCCCCATTAAGAGGATAAGGAGTGATAATGGGGGGAATATACCTCTAACCAGATTGAGGAATATCTGAGAGATTAGGGAGTACAGCACCAAAAAACTGTACCATATAACCTGGAGCAAAATGGGGTAGGTGAGAGGTTGAATCGAACACTAGGAGATAGTGCATGCAATATGTTGGCCGACAAGAAAATAGGAAAGAGATTTTGAGCAGAGGCAATAAACTGTGCCAACTACATTAAGAATAGAGTCCTTACCTTAGCTGTAAAGGGAGTGACACCTTATGAGAGATGGGTTGGAAGGAAACCAGATATTTCACTTCTTAAAGTGTTCGGTAGCCAAGTTTACAGTCTTGACACAGATAAGTGTTTCTAAAAACTAGATGCTAAGGGAAAACATGAATACTTTGTTGGATATGTTGACGATGTTAAGTGGTATAGAGTCTTTGACTTAGCAAAAAAACATATCATCCTGGTAAAACACCTAGCTGTCATGGATGAAGGAAAGTCATTTGATCCCTTCAAATATACAAAGAAGATAAAAAATCAGATTCGAGTCCAAATGTGAGGAGAACTCGGTCGTTCCTGAAAGAGACATGAGTGAAACCGTGATTGCAAATTGAGGGGAGATCCGAGATACAGAAGACTCACCGGAAACCTCACATACTTCTATGGACCTCGAGGAGTTGTGCAACCAAGAGAGTCATGAGATATCTGGTTGGAACCAGAGAATTATGGTTGCATTTGGGAGGGGAGCACACTCATATCACCACTTGGAGTGATGCCGGTTATGGGAATGCACCTATGAGAAGATGCACTTCTGGATATGTTTTGTTTATGGGGGAAGGTGCTGGCTGTTGGAGCAATAAGCAACAAAAGGTGGTTGCCCAGTCTACTATGAAGGCTGAGTATATGGCGTCTTGTTTTGCTGTAAAAGAAGTAATGTGGTTGAAGTCATTGTTGCCAGAACTGGGATATATGAAGGAGGGAGTGCATGAAATCTTTTGCGATAATCAAGCTGCAATCGCAATTGCAGCCAATCCAAAACACCATTTCAAAGCAAAACATATGGACATAAGATTAAGCTTTGTAAGAGAAAAAGTTGAAAATAAAATTTTAAATCTTGTGTATAGACCTGATGAAGATATGGTGGCTGACATGATGACCAAACCTCTGCCCTCTCCAAAATTAAAATATTGTCGGGAAAAATGCGGGTTGAAAGAAAAATTAAAATTAGACTAGAAAATAAAGGGAGTGTTGAAATTAATAGATTTCTGGAGTATTTTCTAGGTTTAAATATGTTAGTATAAAAGAAGAGAAAAGGACGGGCAACTTGCCTCCACCTCTCCTCTCTCTAGCCCCTATACTTGTTGTAGTCACTGAAGGATAGAGAGGGTGGTTGATCCATGGCTGCCTTAGTTCAACATGTAGTTATTTTTAGTAGGTTACTAAAAATATACCTAACGGATTCGGGATTTGATCCCGGTACCTGCGGTTCATCAAGTTGGCCGATAACGGTCAGCTTTATCGTATAAGACTAGAACCAATGCTAAGTGATATAGTATGTGATAGATATATATATTTAGGGAGGAACAAATCCATTTAACTAAAACTGTATACGATATGCATCGATACAGTTTTATGAAAGTACGAAGTACGATTCTATTCTGAAATGGATACCACGCATTTTGTTTCGACAGTGAAACAAATGTCGCGCAAGTATTAATAACGGCTAAGATTGCTTCTCGGTGCAAATCCAACGGCGCACATCATCGCCGAAATCCCGGAGTGGTCACTTTGGCGTTTTGTGACGTGGCATGACCTAGAGCCACATAGAGAGATGACATTCGGTCATGGGAATTCCGAAGAATGTACGGATGAGTAAAAAGGAGACACACATCCGCTTAATAGCCTTGTTGTACCTAGGCCGTACAAAAGGTACACCGGCAGTAGTACTTTTTGGTACAGTACAGTAATCTGATTAATCCGTACTTCAGTAGATATAAGTTATTTGAAGGAATCAGGACTTAGAAAATTTTGGTAGGTAGTCACCTCTCCCTTTGAGAGTTTGTACAAATTGGCATTTTTACTGCCTCATAACTTATCGCCTAGTTGGCCGTTTTCAGTGATTTTTTTGCTACGGACTTAGGGGAGTCCAGGCTGCATAGGGGTGCAGTCAAATTGTCATTTTGCCTTTGTGGACAGCAGTGGTTGTGGCTTGAAGTGGGTTAGTTAAATATTATCTAGAGGCTTCCTATATTCTGTGGTCCAATGGAGGACCCAATGGAGGACACAGAACTGCATACTGTACTGAATCAATGTACCTCAGAGATCTCCTTCACTCTGTTGACTTTCAGGAAAAAACTGTTTTTCTTTTCGGCAAAAAATTTACGGTCACCTTGTTTGAAGCCACGTGACTTTGGAGACTTGTGACTTTTTTTTTAATGCCTCCATATATTGGCGATACGATATATCAGCAATATATCGGCGATATATCGCGAAATATCGCGATATTTTGCTTTTCGATATATGGAAGCGATATGTGGATAATCGGGTACCTGAAATTCGATATATATATCGAATATCGGCAAAAGGTCCTCGATACCCAACACTACTTTCCTCAACGGAAGGGAATGTCACGCTTGTGTTTTTTTTCAATCTATCCTATTGTAGGTTCGCGCGATCCCGAAATCGCGGGATTCGATCTACCTATCAAAAATTGTAACCACCAAATGACTTCAATGCGTGTGGTCTGGAAGATATCGGTCGCGCGTAGTGTATTTTCAGGCGTTTAATGGTCATGGTGGAACATGCTACGCCGTGTATCGCTATAAGTGTTAATATTAATTTCTTAACTTTAATAAGAAATTGTGTTTTTTTTTTACTCTAATAGTTATTCATTGTGTAGTACAAGTCTAGAACTTAATCAAAACGAAACGAAACACATTTCAACGTCAACTCAAATATCTCTCTATCTCTCATCTCCAAATCAAGTCTCTTTTTTTCAATTTTTTCGTACATTTCATCTTTACAAAAAAAGTATGCGAAATTTTCAAAATGTTCAAAAATTAGAAAAATAACGTATTTTCTTAAAAAAGTAAAAAAAAAAAGCAATACCTCTATGAATTTTGTCAACGTTCTTGTCATTTTCTTATTGGGGAAATGACTCAAGTGTCACTGTTTCGAGATTATGATGTACTAGAAATTTCTTTGGTACCGTTCAAGTGAGTCGTATGACATACATTTCTGAGCATGGTTACAAAGTATTCTGAGTATGAACATAATTCTACTTCAAGTGTCACACTAAACATCTCGCATGGGAATTTAACAATTTCCTAAGTAACACTGGATCAAACTTCTGAAACATACTAATTAATAGTATCTAATGCCAAAGTCCTAATAATGAATGCAAAAGAGTTTCAAAATTAAAAGCAAATACACAAGGGATTCATGAATAAAAAAGAATAACAAACGAGGGTGAATAAGCTTTTACCTTTTAAGAAATTGTCTTTACCAAAAAAAAAAAATACCAAAGCAATTATTTTCCCAATGTCAGTTGCTATTATTAATTATGAAACCATAAAGAGGGACCCTTGGGCCACTCACACTCCTCAAATTTAATACAACCTATGAGGCGTGACATTGGGTCAAATTTCTTTGATCATCACATAGAATGTTGTGGAAAGCCATTTAGCGTCGAACAACATACAAACAGTTCGACTTCCAATCAAAGCCGCAAAGCAATTTCATGCCGTTATGAAATAATTTAACCTTATTAATAAGCCTAATTTGAAATACGGTGACGATAAAAATGCATCTGCTCTAAGCTTTTTAGTAAGCTATCACAAACTACGAATGGGCCACTATAACTGGTCAAAATGGCCTCTAAAGACCCCCATTAACACCTTAGGCTAAACAAACCTACCTATCAAATGGTTTTAGCAAAAGAAAAAAAGTGCATTCTACAAGACATCCTCCCATGTATATCAACTCATAAAATGAGAATCATAATCCTAGTTCGTTGAAAGACCCCCCTGAAGCCTCCACAACAGTACGATCTTAACCTATGACGTCGCAACTATCCTCAAGGGTCTGAAATATGCATTTGAGCAACCACGGATGATTGGTTATGCCAATTTTTTTCCTAATTATCTAACTGTTTGCTATAGTTGTCTTCAAGGCAAAATGGCTCACCCTTTTTTTCCTCACATGGGACATGTTTTCTCATAACTTGACTTGGTAGACAATGACATGTGTATGTTGATGCGTAGCGGCCGTCATGGTGGCAAGGTCTACTGTGCGGTTATCATTGATTGTCATGACATTTTACCATTAGACATATTGACGAGTAATTTAGTAATTTTTACGCGTTTATATAGCTTTGAAAATCTAAGTGATTTTCTTTCCAAGGCACATGTTAAAATTTTTAAGACTCACAATGAGCGGTGGTTAAATTCTTTTCGTTTTAAAACATTTATGAATGAAACAAATTGAATCACAACCTCGCAGTCCCCAATTCAAAAGAGTTGTGGAGCATTAAAACCGAAAGCTCATTGAATGGGGATGCTCCATGTTGTTGTTCGCGCGCCTTCATATTTCCAATGAGACACTAGCAATTGCAACCATAAATTACATTCGCAATCTTCGTCCAAACAACGGGCCATCCACGGAATCCTATTCGAATCATGGACTGTGGGCAACTTGTTTCAAGAGGAAGTAGTATAGCTGGTTCAATAGGTAGGAATAACTGATACAATGGTATACGATTCGATTTCAAACCAACTTGTATGCATCATTTTGTCGTTACTCTCATTTTTTCCGGTTAAATCAACTTTAATTCGTGCACACGTGTCTAATTTTCATTTGAAACCGCCAACTGAAAGGTACAGTGTAAATCATTTTCATTGTAAAAGAATAACTAGTTAAAGGGAGAAAAGAGTGTTGTTAAGGTTGAGTTGTATGACCTTTAATCAACAAAACATTAACGCTAATTAACATGTATAACATTAATCTATCAACACATTTCCACATAGATTAGTCGTCGTGCGAACAGATTCGTCTGTTCCTCTTTGTCTTTGCTACTATGGAACAAATCTGAGGGCACTTTCATGTGTCGAAGCCGCTCATTTTTCCCTATCACGCCCTCATATGATAGTTTTTACGTACTTTTGTACGAAATAACAAATAGTTATAGAAAATGCCTCTAATTAAACCGCACCTATATTAGCGTAAAAGAAAAAGTAGTGTTTATTTTTTCTAATTTAGATTGTAGGGTCGTAAATCTGGGCCGCTGATATAGAGTTTATAACAATAATAGTGATTCATAGTGTAGTAATGTTCATTTCTATTGCAACCATCAGATTAATGATACGACAAGTGTGCACGGAGTAAAACGAGTTTAACGTTCAAAGGCTAGAGAAGAGCATCAATCGCTACACATGGTGTACCTTACCTTTGGAGTTTGGAATAATATAAGGACAAATCTTCATCTTGCGTTACTCATAGGAGGGATACCACTCCAAGAAATGTCCATAATACTATATTGTATTTTAAGCTTATCGTGTAGAGGCAGCCTACAATTTTTTGTATTTAATTAGGAGGTTCAACTTGACAGATAAAATCTAAGTTGCCATTCGAACAATTCTAATAGGTAGGGGCAGGGCAATATCATGACAAGTCTGCAACTAGCTACTCTTCCTTGTATCTATTCAAACTTTGGTTGGCTTCGTAATTAAAGTCAACTAGAAAAAATGTTGATATTCTAAACAATGTTTTTTCTTTAGTAGTAGTTGTTTCAATTGCTCCTATTTTGCGTTTTTGAGTAAGTTTGATGCTTGGTGAGAAATATGGTTGAGCTTTAAATTCTCCGTTATAGGTTTGTAGCCTAAGCGCTTAATTAAAGTAATTTATCTAAAACAACATTTTTAAGTTGAATCATTAATCAGCATTTAATCTGTAAATTTCGCGATTCTCATACAATGATGGTAATTCAGGTAAATCACCAAAACTAATCATGAAATCATTATCATTTTTTTTAAGAGCCACTATAAAAATATATGTCAATGGACTTTTGAACTAATAATTGGAAACATTCTGGACGAGCTGGATATATTATTTTATTTTGCAATCTGAAAAAAATATAAGTACATGGGTTTTTCATGAATAGTCTGACAATTAAAGCATATACCCAAAAATAATGCGATCCCTTCCGAAACTGTCTATTGTATGTATATTAAACAACCAAGCAATTTGAAAATGTACCCATTTCAAGAGTCAAATGCCCAACTCCAGCTTCAAACCGTTTTCCATTTTTTCCACTTCCACAATGTTGTCGTTGTTTTAATGTAGGCGTGTTTTTTTTGGTTCTGTTTTAACTTAACCGAAAATCCACTTCAAACCATTAACTTAGACTTCAAAAATTTCAAACAAACTGTAAAATTGGAGAGGATTTCCCTACGTAAATAAGTATGAATAAGAATAAACAGATGTCATTTTCAAAATTGTATAAACTACGCAAGGTAAGATATCTCAGAGCCTTACAGATATTTGAAACTCTGAGACCTCCATTGGCCCTCAGAGTATGCAGATCCAAAAGAAGCTAATCTAGATAGTGCCGACTCCAAGTTAATATAAACCCAAGTGACTGACCCCTTGACAGTCAGAACCCCAATATAGATTCACCCCTGTGAAATAACACTTTCTGTGTGCTCAGTTCCACCACAGAATGCAAAGTTAGAATATGAGATTTGGACACATTCACCCACTTTGACTTTCCCTTAGAAATACAGCCACCCTGGCAGACAAAAACTCTGACCGACTACACCCCTGTGTAGCCTAGACTCCCCTGAGTCCGCAGCAAAAAGAATCACTGAAAATGGTCAAGTAAATTGATAGTTATGGCTGGCCAAAGTTTGCCATTTATACAGGGTGCTCTCTGGGAGAGGCAGCTGCCTACCCAAAATTTATCTAAGTCCTATTCCCTCTCTAAAACTCTATCTACTGAAGTACGGCACCAATCAAATTACTGTATCGTACATAAAAGTACAGGTGCCGGTGTACTTTATGTACGGCCATTGTACGACATGGCAAAAATGTCGACACGTGTCATATCCGGATTTGTTCCCGTAATCTCCGGAGTTGCCGCAATCCAATGTAGTGTTACCACGTGTCACTTAATGTGGCGGTGATCGCAAACCGCCAAAAATCGTACGCCGCGATCTCGGCATCCTTCGCGGCCGTCCGATCAAATTTGGATTTCAATCGTGGCCGTCATAAATACCTGCGCGGTATTCTTTCCGGCGTCAAACAAACCGCGCGGTATTTATTTCGTAATCGTACCGTACGTCGTACTTTCCACAACTGTTTCTATGCAGTATCCATATAGTTCTAGTTAAATGAATTATTCTTATAGTAACTATTTAAATAAATATCATACCGCTTAATGTCTAATATAATTAAGACTATATGGATAAGACTACCGGCTATTGTCGGTTTGACAAGTGGCAGTTACCAGGATCAAATCCTGGTCCTGGCAAAACTATCTTTTACAGAAAACCCCCTATAAAACAACTGTCTGTCTCCCTCTAGACAGCACAGGCAGCCATGGCTAACTCCTCCTTCAGTCTTCAGTGACTGCGACAAGTGTGGGGACTTGAGGAGGAGTTAGTGGCAGGCTGTCAATATCTACTATTTTGCTTTTTATTTTGCAATCTCTAGACCTAGAAAATACTTGAATTCCAACAATATTTATCCTAAGTAACTCCATATCCCAATCCAATTTACAAAAAACGAATAATTATTCATCAGAATCGCTGAAAAACCCTCCCACTCTCCCCATACTCTGTTGTACTTCCGTATTCTCAATCAAATTTCTCACTTTTGCTTGTCAACTTTCCTATACTAACAATAAACTGAATAAAACATTCTTCCTTCTATCATATTTGACAATACTACGCAATAAACTTCCACAAGAGATTTCAACGGATATACTCCCGTAAGTCCCGCGTACATAAATGGCCACCTTCCAACAAATCCACCAGAACAAGTACTCAACAAAAATCCCGAAAGATGTAAAATGGGTCCTCCACTCATCCCTCCTACGGAAACATCCTCACAAAGAACAGTAGAAGCATATCCGTCACAACTAGTCACTTGAGCTTTATCCGCAACATCGAAAGTAAGTGCACTCCCACCGCCAGTTTTTCCGGAATACCCGTAATTTGTTCTCGGAACCATAGAAGGAAGAGGACTTGTCCATAGAAAATTCTGAGAACTAATTGGGGTATCTAAAATCAAAATGGTAACATTGCTCCCTACTATAAGAGATTCATTTCATGCCTTGTGATTTTTATAATCCACGTAAAATCTACCCTATATAGCGTAGACCGCGGTCGATTGGGAATCCGATGCGCCGTTCGTTTTAGTGGAAAATAAAAAGGGGGAGCCATATCCAAAATACCATTCATCCCTTCCTGTGTTAAATAGACAATGCGCGGCTGTTGTAACGACTCTTGGGGAAAGTAGCGCGCGAAAAAAAAGGAGCACCATGCGATCCAACCGTCATAAAATCATAATTTTAAGGCGAGGACTCTGGAAGAAATACCATTATTTCCAAAATTTGAGAAAACAAAGGTAGAGGGATTTCCCACATTGCATTGGGGAAGCTCACTATTTTGTCTTGTATTCCCCATTTGGTCAGGATAGAGAGAATGTTGACTGCCATTTGTCAACACTATTCTCGAGGGGCTCCCGGGGGAAGGTGCGGTCTTATTACCGATAATAGTGTTGATTTTGGCGCGAGCTTGCCATAATTTTGAGTTTTGGTAATCGATTTAGGTTTTAGGCTGAGGATTAGAAACAGTGAGGGGAGATTTTTCTGGTAACTCTCGGGGGTGGGATTCGGAGGCGTTGACGAGTATGGAGAGAAAAAACGTGAGTAAAAACGGTGATAAAACGGATATCGGGAATGTTTTCTGAAGGAGAGGCATCGAGAAAGGTAAAATGAGGGCAAGAGGGAGTGGTGGGAGGGCGAGAAATGGGGGGGAGAGAGGGGGAGAGAGGAGATTTGGGGAGGGAGAGGTAGAGGGAGTGAGGGAGAGAATCGCCGAACAGAAACTGAAGATGAAGGAATTAGTGTTGGGTATCGAGGACCGTTTGCCGATATTCGATATATATCGAATTTCAGGTATCCGATAATCGATATATCGCTTCAATATATCGAATTTCAAATCATCGCGATATATTGCCGATATATTGCCAATATATCGTATCGTCAATATATCGAAGCTAAAAAAAAAAAATCCCACAGGTTTTCAAAGTCTCGTGACTTCGGACAAAGTGACTGTAAAATCTTTGCCGAAAAGAAATACGGTTTTTTCCTGAAAGTCAGCAGAGTGAAGGAGATCTCTGAGGCACATTGACGAGGTACACTTGTGAAGTACACGTACATCATACGCAGGTACGATTTTCCAGACGAAAAAGATCGGTTTTCAGATATTCGATGATTTTTCAGATTTGATAGTCAGCTTACGTGGAGCCACTCATATCAGAGCACGTATGTAAAACTTTTTGACAAAAGATACGCGATGTACCCGAGGCCTCTGTAATACGTAAATTTTGCTATCCGTACTATTACAGAGACCTCCTCGTGTAACCATACCCCAAATAATTAATCATTACAATTTCAGAATTAGTACTTTTTTGTCGGTTACATTTTGCGGCGTCTACATTTAAGTCACAGAACGAAAATCACGGCGTACGTGGCGTATTAGACAATTGACTTTTTCGCTAAAATAACATATTATATAAAAAAATAATAAAAAAAAATTAAAAATAACTATATATTGCGATATATATCGCGATAATTTATGTTGGTCTCGGTACGATATATCGAGGATCCTGCTCGATCGATATTTGATATATTGAATATCGAGATTATCGCGATATGAATTTACCCGATACCCAACACTAGAAGGAATCGATGCTATATTTTAATTTGTTTGCGTCACTTTCTGTTCCGGTTAAGGATGCTGACGCACATTTTGTTTTGAAGCGGACCGATTCAATTTGAATTATGTACGGTATCATCAGAAGGTTGTACGGTGCAGCTAGGAACCGACAAACTCCCGGCCAGACTTAGCCGGGAGGGTGTGAAAGACAGTTGGCAAAAATGCTTTGTTTCCGCCAGAAATTAGTCTTACTACATGTGCATCACAAAGGTATTCAACATCAGATCGTGGCCGTCCGATCGACCCTTTTTTTTGCGTAGTAAAGATAAGCGTATGGTCTTTTGCGGCATTGGCGCGCCCAAGGCCGACGCAAAAAATCTCCGAGATCCTCCGTACAAAACGCTGGGAGCAAAGAATCCGTCGGAGTGAAAAACAGATTTAAGTTGGCGCCGCGACAACCATAAAACCTTCGCATTCTGTCGCGACATATCGCAAACTGTTGCGCAAGAAATGTCGTAGCCGGCAAAAGTTTTTTTGGGTTTGTTTGGCGCTACAGTATACCGTGTATTGCTATCAACGTTAATGTTTTCTTCGCCAGTTAAAAACATCTTTTTTACGTATACATTTGTCTGATTTAAATTTACCGACAACAGGTTTCTCTTTAGTCCATAGTTCGTAAGGTTTCTTTCCTAGAGATGCTCTATTTTCTAATCTATTTTTGATATACGATGCACAATTTAAAGCCTTTGTCCAAAATATCATATTAATTCCTGTATCTGCAAGCATGGTTATAGCACATTCTGTTAATATTCAATTTAATCTTTTAACTACTATATTTTTTTCAAGTGGGTATGGACTAGTTAGAAGATGAGATATCCCATTTTCTTTGAGAAAATCCGAGAAAATCGGTGAAATATACTCTCCACCATTGTCAGATCTAAGTTTCAGTGTTGGAACTCCATGGATCTTTTCACTTCACATTTTGTACCTTTTCAAGTATTTGAAAACTTCACTCTTATCCTTTATGAAGTATACTTAAATATATCTTGAGAAATCATCGATCAGTGTAAGCATATATCGCGCTCCAACCTATGTCGCGCCTGGTTAGACATCCGAGGTAACGGGAAGAGTTCCCTGAAACTCTGAGACCTCCATGAGACCTCCATAAGTCCTCAGAGTGGACACCTCCATGAGACCTCCATAAGTCCTCAGAGTGGACAGCTTCCAAGAAGCCTCTAGGATAACCCTACCCCCTTTGTGTTTCAGCAAAAATAACTGCCACCCTGGCAGAAAATAACTCTGACCAACTTCACCCCTGTGAAGGCAAGACTCCCTTGAGTCGATATCAAAAAGAATCTCTGAATTTGCTCCCCTGAGCAGTAAGTTATGGAGGGTCAAAGTTGACCTTTTGTATAGAAGTTCTCTGGGAGAGAGGGTCATATCTTCTAATTTTTCTAAGTCCTATCTCTCTCACAGACTCTATCTACTGATAGAGTCTAACCAATCAGATTTCAGTTCCGTACACAAAAGTACAGCTGCCGCTGTACTTTCTGTACGGACACTGTACGACATGCCCTAAATGTCGACACGTGGTATGTCCAGATTAGCTCCCTTAATCCTCAAAGATGCCGCGATCCAATGTCATTCCGCCACGTGTCATCCGATGTGGCGATGACCACAAACCGCCGAAATCCTCTTCCGCGATCTTGGCGTTAATTCCGGCCGTCCGATTAAATTCACATTTAATCGTAGCCGTAATAAATACATGCGCGATATTCGTTTCACTAAAGAAATAAATGCGCGGTATTGGTTTCTTATCCGTACCGTAATCCGTACTTTTACATTACTAGATATATGTCTCCCGTAAACAGTTACAGTTAAATGAACTATCCTACGTATAAATGTTTAAATAATTATCAAACCATATACTACGTAACACTACTTCTAGACTTAACGGCTTAGGCTACCGACTATCGGCTGTCTGCCGGCCGGTAGGTACCAGGATCAAATCTTGTGGCCGACACATATCTTTTAGTAAATAAACCCCTAACTAATATATATTTTCCCGTAAACCTTTGGATAGCCTAGGTAGCCATGGCTCTAGCTCCCTCTCCAATTTCTCAGTGACTGCGACAAGTTTGAGAGTTGGAGAGAGAAGTTAGAGGTAGACTGCCTCGGCTTCTTTATTAATTCTATTCATGCCTAGAAAATACTTTAAAAGACCATTAATTTCTACACTCCCCTTATTTTCTAGTCAATCTTTAATTTCTGACCACACTTTTCCCTGTAGAAAATTAGCTTAGGGGAAGGCACAGGTTTGGTCATCATATCTGCTACCATCTCACTATCTGGTCGGTACTCTAAACTGATTATTTTGTTTTCTACTTTCTCTCTAACAAAGTTGAGTCTAATGTCCATGTGTTTAGCTTTAAAATGATGTTTAGGATTGGCAGAAATAGCGATTGCTGCCTGATTATCACAAAATATTTTCTGCACACCACTCTTAAGGTGACCAAGCTCACCAAGCAAAGACTTGACCCACATCAATTCTTTTACAGCAGAGCAAGAGGCCATATACTTAGCCTCCATGGTGGACTAAGCAATAACTTTTTGCTGTTTGCTACTCCAACAGCAAGCCCAATCACCCACATATAATACATATCCAAAAGTGCATCTCCTCATCGGAGCATCACCATAACTGGCATCACTCCAAGTAGTGATGTAAGTATTCTCCCCACCGAAATGCAACCATAGATCCCTAGTTCCTATCAAATATCTAAGGACTCTCTTAGCTGCCTCCCAATCCCTCTTAGTGGGAGCATTTAGACTTCTACTCAGCACTCCTACAGCTACAGCTAAATCCGGCCGGGTACAATTCATAAAATATATTAGACTTCGCACTACTTGCCTGAAAGGAATAGTCTACATGAACTTCTGTTATTTAGGAGATAATTCCTCGTCTAAGACTATGACTCCTTCTTCCTCACTCCCCTCACTTCCCTTCTTCAACTTTATTGGAGTTGTACAACTATTAGCTTTATCCATTTGAAAATTTTCAAGCATTTTCCCTATTGCTTCTTTTTGAGTCAATCTTATAATTTTTCTTTTTCGGTCTCTCTCTACTTGAATTCCCAAAATATATTTTGCTTCCGCCATATCCTTCATTTCAAATCCCCCTTTAAGATCAGTTTTCTGTTTATTAATTTTTTCCATTGATTTACTTAAAACAAGCAAATCGTCAACATAAATTCCAATAAATATAAAACCTTCTTCATCTTTGAAAACATAGATTGAGTGATCTGAGCTGATCCGGATATATCACAGACCGGTAAAAAACTCATCAAGCTTCTTATTCCACTGTCGAGGCGCCTGTTTCAAACCATAAAGAGATTTAATCAGCCGGCATACCTTACTCTCCTCTCCTTCGTCCACAAACCTTTCGGGTTGTTGCATGAAGATCTCCTCTTCCAATTCTCCATGCTAAAAGGCTGTTTTGATGTCCATCTGGTACACTTCCATCACTTTCGCTGCTGCCAGGCTGAGAAGTATGCGAACAGAGGGAAATGTGACCACTGGGGCAAAGGTTTCCTCGTAGTCAATTCCCTCCTTTTGTGTAAATCCATGTGCCACTGGTCGGGCCTTATAGCGCTCGATTGTGTTATCTGGGTTCTGTTTTTATTTGAAAACCCACTTACAACCAATTGGTTTTCGGTTAGGTGGACAATCCACCAGCTCCCAAGTATCGGCTGCCATAATTGAGGCCATCTCCTCATTGATGGCTGTCTTTCAGGGGTTTCTTTCTGGACAAGTCATCGCCTCTTCATAAGTTTGAGGTTCATCTTAATGAGATAGTTTAGTTACCTTGTTATTAACCGGTTTTTCTTGTAGTCATTTGCTACTACTCTTTCCCCCCTCAAAATCTGAGGCCGGAATAGATGGTTCTCGTGGATTCTTTCGAACAAACTCGGCTTCTCCCCTATCCCTTGATTCCGAATCAATTTCCACCACGTCTTCCGCTTCGGGTAGAGTTGTCACTGGAGTTTCCACAGCCGAGTCCTTTTCGGTCTGATTTGTATCTGCAAGAATGTCATCTTCTCTAAAACCTGGATAGTTAGGAAGCTCAAAGTCATCGGATTTTCTGACTCAAATCTGATTTTTACCGACTTTGTATATTTGAAAGGATCCACAGACTTTCCTTCATCCAAAACTACTAGATGCTTTACTAAGATTATATCTTCTCTTTTTAGATCATAAACTCTATATCCTTTAACATCCTCATCATATCCTAATAAGTATCCCGGTTTTCCTTTAGGTTCTAGCTTCCAATTAGACCGATCTGTATGTAGACTGAATACTTGACTGCTGAAAACCTTTAAGTGAGATAAGTCTGGTTTCCGGCCTGTCCATCTCTCATAAGGTGTTTGATCTTTTATTGCTGAAGTAAGAACTCTATTTTTGAGGTAATTAGCAGAGTTCATTGCTTCTTCCCAAAACCTTTTTGCTATCTTCTTATCAGACAACATACTTCTAGCACTATCACTTAGTGTTCTATTTAACCTTTCAGCTACCCCATTCTGTTCCGGGTTTTCTTGAACTGTCTTTTGGTGTTGGACCCCATCTTCCCTCAGAAAATCCTCAAACTGGTTAGAAGTATACTCTCCACCATTGTCACTCTTTATTCTCTTGATTGGAGTTTCATGAAGTTTTTCGCTCCATGCTTTATATTGTCTAAATCAATCCTAATCTTCGGACTTGTTTTTCAAAAAATACACTTGGGAATACCGAGACCAATCATCAGTGATAGTCATCATAAATCTCTTCCCCCCTTGTGAGGGCACTTTAGCCGGTCCCCAAATATCTGTGTGTACTAGATCTATAATTTGTTCTCCCTTATAGGTGGCTGTTTTTGGAAAGGGTAATCTGTGTGCTTTACCTTGAGCACACCCACTAGAATCACTTATATCATCACTCTCACTGAACTGAATCCCTTCCACCACTCCCATCTTTTTCATCTCTCTTAACTTATCTAGATTCACATGCCCAAGCCTCTTATGCCACATCATAATATCATGAACACCTGCATAATAAAGTTTATTCGTTTCATTACTTAAGATCAGCCTAAACATCCCATGGCTACCTTTCTCAGCAATGAAATAGACATCCTCCTCAAAACTAGCAGTAAAGACTCCTTCCCTGGTGCTAGTGAAAAAACCCTTATCATCTAATACTGATGTAGAGATAAGGTTTTTGTTCAGCTCCGGAATAAACAATACATCGGAGAATGTTAATATGGATGTCTTTCCTTCTACTAACACTTTCAGATCTACCGATCCTACAAGAGTAGTGGTGACTATCCTCCCATCCCCGTACTCTATCTCTACGGTGGGAATCTTTCTTATCTTAGTGAACAGGTGTCTATCCTTACACATGTGCATTGAGGCACCTGAATCTATAATCCAGCCTGCTTCACCTTTCAATCCACCGTAAGCACATTTCTGCCTTCGTGGTATTTCGACCTTGTTTTTCGCCTCCAACTCCTCATCCCAAAGGAGCTTTTCGTCCTCGTCCTCGGATTCCGCCTCATGTACCTGTGTCACAAGGGCCTTTTCCTTTCCTTTCGGGACACCACCGGTCTGCCCCTCCTTTAACCGAAGCTCAGTTAGCTTAGTGCACTCTGCCATATAGTGCCCAGGTTTCTTACAAAAATGACATAAACCTTTGGGAGCCCTTGGTCCGAACTCGTCGGTCTGATTTTTTTGCTCCCTCCCCCCATAGTTTCTGACCGGTTTCCGGGAATCCTTGTTCCTCCAATCGGTTGCAGTTGCTAAGGCTTGGCAACTCTTTCCTCCCCTTCGGATCTTAATCGTATTTTCCCGAACGAGAATTATCCGTACCACTGAGTTCCATATCCACCTTGAGTTCGGCAAGTCCTGCACACGGTTGACTATGTTCTCGAACTCATCGGGTAACTTCATCAGTAAAGAATTAACCTTTACTTTTTCACTAAAATTTTTCCCGCACTCTCTAGCTCCATGAAGAGTGTAGCAAGCTCATTGCAAAAATCCAACAACTTCCCCCTTTGTATACATACTCGTTAAAATTCTGATCAGCCAACTGTTGTTGGTGAATCGTACCACTTCGGTACATCTCTATGAGAGCCATATAAAAATTGGATGCCCTTTCTACCTGCAAATGAGGACATGCAAGGCCTTGAGTGAGATGGCGTAGGATGAAGTGCTTCGCCGCCATATTGTTGAAGTCCCAGGTTTCAGTATCTTTCTCCTCGTTCCTCGGAATAGGTGACATGAATGCCAAACCAGTTGCTATTGGTGTGGTCGCCTCCTTTTCCTTTCCTTTGTCCACCTCCTCTCCTTCTTTTGTTTTCTCCGTTGAAGGTGGATCCTCTTTGGTGGTGAATTTGCTTCCTCCAAACCCTAGAGGAATTCCAAGACTTGATGGACGCCCCCACCGTCCGTTACTATCCTCCAAAACATTTTTTCGCATAGAGCTCCTATCATCATAATTTCCCATTATATGAAGTTAGTTCCATTAAAGATTGGTACCCTAAAGGGTGGGCCCATAACCTGGAACCCTGAGACCTCCATAAGTCCTCATAGTGGACAACTTCCAAGAAGCCTCTAGGATAACCTTGGCCCCTTTGTGTTTCAGCAAAAATAACTGTCACCTTAGCAGAAAATAGCTTTAACCAACTTCACCCCTGTGAAGGTAAGACTCCCCTGAGTCAATAGCGAAAAGAATCTCTGAATTTGCTTCCCTGAGCAGTAAGTTATGGAAGGTCAAAGTTGACCTTTTGTACAGAAGCTCTCTGGGAGAGAGGGTCATATCTTCTAATTTTTCTAAGTCCTATCTCTCTCACAGACTCTATCTACTGATGTACGGAGCCAATCAGATTTCAGTTTCGTACAGAAAAGTACAGCTGCCGGTGTACTTTCTGTACGGACACTGTACGACATGGCCTAAATGTCGACACGTGGTATGTCCGGATTCGCTCCCTTAATCCTCGCAGATGCCGCGATCCAATGTCATTCCGCCACGTGTCATTCGATGTGGCGATGACCACAAACCGCCGAAATCAACTTCCGCGATCTTGGCGTTAATTCCGGTTGTCCGATTAAATTCACATTTAATCGTAGCCGTAATAAATACATGCGCGGTATTCGTTTCACTAAAGGAATAAATGCGCGGTATTGGTTTCTTATCCATACTGGAATCCGTACTTTTACATTTACTGGATATATGTCTCCCGTAAACAGTTATAATTAAATGAACTATCCTACGTATAAATGTTTAAATAATTATCAAACCATATACTACGTAACACTACTTCTAAACTTAACGGCTAAGGCTAACGGCTACCGGCTGTCTGCTGGCCGGTAGGTACCAAGATCAAATCCTGTGGCTGGCACATATCTTTTAGTAAATAAACCCCTAACTATTATATATTTTCCCGTAAACCTCTGGATAGCCTAGGTAGCCATGGCTCTAGCTCCCTCTCCAATTTCTCAGTGAATGCGACAAGTTTGAGAGTTGGAGAGAGAAAGCGAGGTAGATTGCCTCGGCTTCTTTCTTATTTCTATTCAGACCTAGAAAATACTTTAAAAGACCATTAATTTCTATATTCCCTGTAACCACAGATAGCTTAGACCGGTCATACAGATGTGATTAGACCGGCCACACAAATTAAACACGCAGAGGGGCTTTAGGAGTCACAAAAAAATAAGTCGAGATAGGAAAGATGTAAAGTATAGAGAGATATGTAACAAATAGACAAAGTAAACATAGTATAATCTCACGAAAAGCCGTAGCTTCGATTATTGGTCCTTTTAAAACAAATTGTTACCAAAGACTTTATAATAAATCAAAATATATTCTACTCTTGTCTTACTCTCTATACGTCTGACTTGCAGTACTAAATTGATGGATGAAGGTATTTTTCCGTCTACTCTGCTTTGTCTCTTCTACGCAAATAGAGAGTCTACACTAAATAAGCCAGCAAAGTGTGGTCTAATCAAAACCTATTTACACATTGATTGTCCACCGGGAATTACCGCACGTGTGTACAGAATTCCTTACATAAAGCATTCATTCAAACATGTAGTCGTTCGGTTCAATTCCGTATTATAACTCTGAGACCTCTATAGATCCTCAGAGTAGGCAGCTCACACGAAGCCTCTAGGATAACCCAGACCCCTTTGTGTTTCAGCAAGAATAAATGCCACCCTTACAAACAAAAACTAAAACCACCCTCACCCTTGTGATGGCAAGACTCCCCTGAGTCGATACCAAAAAGAATCTCTAAATTTGCTCCACTAAGCAGTAAGTTATGGAGGGTCAAAGTTGACCTTTTGTATCGAAGCTCTCCCTGAGAGAGGGTCCTATCTAGCAAATTTTTTCTAAGTCCTATCTCTCTCTAAAACTCTATCTACTGACGTACGACACCAATTTGTAACAGGGTAACGGAGTTTACTTAAAGGTTAGAGACCAGACTGCTATAGTTGCGGTTGCAGAGCAGCGCAGCTACGATTCCAAACCAGCGCAACATAGCAGCATAACAACTTAGTAGAATAGCATAGCGCAGCATAGCAACGCAATGTAGCAGTATAGCAACACTGCAGAATGCAGATTTAATTGTATAGTTCTAGAAAGATAGTTTGGATAGATTTCGGTTGACCGTGAAGGTCCACGTGTACACTTGTACAGTAGTAGGTTGACTGGCAACTAGTTAGTTTAAATAGTGGAGCAGACGATGTAAAAAGACAGACTCTTTGAGTAGACCTTTGCAGTGAGCTGTCAACTTATAATCTTCATTCTGATTAATAAAGCTTGACCTTTTTCTGTGAGTGCAGTTTGCTCTTGCTGCTGCTACGGGGAGATCCTCAAAGTCTTTCCACCGTGCATTATAGTGTGTTGTGGGTTACTATTTTGTCGTTACATTGGTATCGGAGCCATCCCTCGTGACTCGACAGCATGGGAGAACACGGCGTATCTACCACGAAAATGTTAGCGCAAGTTCTTCAAGGAGCTAAAAAACGTCAGATTACAGAATACTCAATTGAGTAACACCGTCGCAACCTTGGAATCTCGTCTTGATGAACGACCTCATGGAAGCCTAGAGAGAGAGTTTAAAGAGACCGAAGTTAAGACTTCCCAATGAGTTTGACCCGGCTAGACACAAGAACCTTCATGCGTGGCTATTCTCCATTGCGAATTATCTTGAGAATTTCCCTATCCTGTCGGATCGTGAGAAGATTCATTATGCGGGTGGTCTTCTAAAAGGGCCAGCGGGAGCATGGTGGAGGACAATGGTGGAAAAGGCTGGAATAGCGCCTGTTTGGACTCTTTTTATTAAACTCCTCCGTGACTCGTGGCAACCTGTTAACAAAATTAAGGCGGCAAGGGATAAAATCACGATTTTGAAGCAACGTACCTCAGTATTGGAGTACACGCAACGGTTCTTGGAGTGCAAAGTTCAAATACCCTCGATGAAGGAGGACGAAGCCGTGGATCATTACGTTAAAGGGCTTAAGGTCTCCATTCCGAGGGATGTGGAGCAATGGCTCGCTCAGGAAAGTATGTCTCCTAGCCTTTCGGGGATTATCCAATTTGCGGAACGGACTGATTCGATGGACTTCACCTTCCGTAGATCCTACCACTTTGGGTCGAGTAGCGGCGGTGGGGGTCGACGTGATGATGGTCCAACCCCCATGGAGCTCGGAGGGATTTATGAGGATAAGGAGGTGGTCAACATGCTTTGGAAGAAGAAGAAGAAGACTACCAAGGCCAAGAACAATGACTTGTCCCCAAAGGAGCTCCAATGGAGGAAGCAAAACGGCTTATGCTTCCACTGCAGTTCCCCAGACCATATGGCCCGAGAATGCCCAAAAACGAGAGGTTCTAAGAAGGGCAAGCTTCACGTCATGAGGTTAGCGGGTGAGGGAGGAGATCCATCAATATATCAGGGTCGAATCGGAGTGAACGCAGCTAGCTTCATAATGGACTCTAGCGCATCAGGGAACTTCATCAACGAGATGAAGATGAAAAAGTTGAAACTTCCTCTTGTGGTGCTAACACATCGTCAGTTGGTGCAATAGGCCGACGGAAGTTCCCTATCCATTACTCATTTTACTCTGAGGTTACGCGTCGGAACTGGGAAATTCCAGTGGTTTGACACTCTTCATGTATTACCGCTTGGAAGCCAAGAAGTAATCTTGGGGAAACCGTGGCTGCAAAAGTGGAACCTGACGATCGATTGGAGAAGTGGCGACATGAGAGTTAGGAAAGGTGAAAAATAGTTTAAGGTAAAGGTGGGAGCGGCTAGTAAGGGATCGGAAGAGGGACGCCTGCTTTTGGCCTTACAGCTTAAGAGGGCACTCAAGAAGGGGGGTACAATTGATATGGCGATCGTCCAACCTATGCAGGAAGGAAAAGAGGTGATTCCGGAAGAATGGAGTAAGAAGGGCCCCGACTTCGACTCGAAAGAGAGTGACGACATCGGAAAGACTTATGTAGAGGCCCCGAAAGCCGTGACAAAACTTCTCGAGGAGTATGTTGATGTCTTTCCCCCGAAGCTCCCAGAAGGCTTACCTTCGAAGCACGAAGTAAATCATAAGATAGAGCTTGTTCCCGGAGCGGTACCCCTGGTAAATCGGATGTTCAAGATGAGCTACACCGAATTAGATGAACTCAAAAAGCAACTTGCGGAGTTGGTTGAAGCCGGAGCAATTTAACCGAGCAAGTCACCGTATGGAGCCCTTGTCCTCTTCGTAAATAAGAAGGATGGAGGTTTTCGGATGTGTGTGGATTACTGATCGCTAAACAAGTTAACGGTGAAAAATGCGTACCCTCTACCGAAGATAGTTGAACCGTTGGATCGGCTACGAGGTGCTAAATATTTTTCGAAGATAAACTTGAGAAGTGGCTGTCACCAAATCAGAATTGCCGCGGAGGATGTGGAAAAGATGACATTTAGAACTCGGTACGGTCATTTCCAATTTATGGTTTTGTCGTTCAAATTGACCAACACACCGGCAACCTTTATGCATTTGATGAATTCCATCTTTCAGCAATATTTGGACGCCTTCTCAATTGTCTTCTTAGACATCTAGGTGTATAACAAGACGTTAGAGGATCATGTGGAGCATCTGCGAACGGTCTTACAAGTCTTTCGGGAGAACAAGTTGTACGCGAAGAGGAGTAAATGTGACTTCTTAAAGGAGAAAATTGAGTTTTTAGGTCATGTGGTGAGAGTGGATAGAATCGCAGTGGATCCCAACAAAACTAGGGCAGTGAAGGAGTGGCCGCAGCCGACGAACATTACGAAGTTACGAAGCTTTCTTGGATTATGTTCCTACTATCGCCGTTTTGTCGAAGGTTTTGCAAAAATTGCTGCACCACTCACAGAATTACTTATGAATGAAACTCTATGTGCTCCATTGCCCACAGAAATCGCTGATCCAAAAGAAGCTAATCTAGATAGTGCCGACTCTAAGTTGATATAAACCCAAATGACTGACCCCTTGACAATCACAAAGCCATTATAGCTTCACCCCTGTGAAATAAGACTTTTTGTGTGCTCAGTTCCACCACAGAATGCAAAGTTAAAATATGAGTTTTGGACACATTCACCCACTTTGACTTTCCCTTAGAAATGCAGCCACCTTGGCAGGCAAAAACTCTGACCGACTACACCCCTGTGTAGCTTGGACTCTCTTGAGTCCGCAGCAAAAAGAATCACTTAAAATGGTCAAGTAAATTGATAGTTATGAATGGTCAAATATGACCTTTTTGTATAGGAGCTCTCTCGGAGAAAGGCTGCTACCTACTTAATTTTCTAAGTCCTATTCTCTCTCTAAAACTCTATCTATTGATGTACGGCACCAATCAAATTATTGTGTCGTACAAAAAAGTACACGTACCGATGTACTTTTTGTACGGCCATCGTACAACATGGCCAAAATGTCGACACATGTCAAATCGGGATTTGTTCTCGTAATGTCCGGAGTTGCGGCAATCTAATGTTTTTGCGCCACGTGTCACTCGATGTGGCGATGATCGCAAACCGCCGCGATTCTCTTCCGCGATCTCTACATCCTTCCCGGCCGTCCGATCAAAACTAGATTTCAGTTGTAGCCATTATAAATACTTGCGCGGTATTTGTTTCGCTATCGAAACAAAATGCGCGGTATCTGTTTCTTCTCCATATCGTACTCCGTACTCTACATAACTGAATCTATGCATCCTGAATGAAGTTTCAGTTGAATGAATTAGTCTACTTGTAAGTCTTTATATAATTATTAAACCCTATATCATTCGACTCTAGTCTTAGACTAAACAGTTAAAGCTAACGACTAGTTAGACAGACAGTAGGTACTCCGATCAAATCTTAGATCCGTCAAAATCTTTTAGGTAACTCTATCAAGGTTTGCCTTCCTGTTTTCTTTGGACAGCCTAGGCAGCCATGGATCTAACTCTTCCTTAAGTCTTCAGAAAAAAAAAAAAAACCCGCAGCACTAGCAGCAGTACCGGAGGAAGGGGAGGACCGAGTGCGGGAGCGAATCACTCTGAGACGATTGGCGGCGGCACATCATCATATCGCCCTGCTGGAGACTCGATGTGAGCCGCTCCAAAATCAACTTGACTTTCTGCGACAGGAATTCGAGGAGTACCGTGGGGAGACATACGGCATACTCCGTCAACTTCAATTTCCCTGAGTGAGTTAGGTTCAGCGGGACGCTGAATCCTTAGTGGGAGGCACTATAACGAGTTACAGAGTTGAGTACTTAAGGGCTAGAGACCAGACTGTTATAGTTGCGGTTGCAGAGCAGCGCAGCTGCGATTCCAAACCAGCACAACATAGCAGCATAACATCTTAGTAGAATAGCATAGCGCAGCATAGCAACAAAGCGTAGCAGTATAGTAAAGCCGCAAAATTAAGATTAAACTCTATAGTTTTAGAAAGATATTTTGGATAGATCTCGGTTGACTGTGAACGTCCACGTGTACACTTGTACAGTATTAGGTTGACAAGCAGCTAGTTAATTTAAATAGTGGAGCAGACGTAGTAAAAAGACAGACTCTTTGAGCAGACCTTTGCAGTGAGCTGTCAACTTGTAATCTTCCTCATGATTAATAAAGCTTGACCTTTATCTATGAGTGTTGTGTGCTCTTGTTGTTGCTACGGGGAGATCCTTGGAGTCTTTCCGCTGTACATTATAGTGTGTTGTGGGTTACTATTTTGTCCGTCTACATTGGCGTCCTCCCAAATGATAGCAGCGCAGTGGTACGAATTGGTAGGCAAGAATTGGTGGCGACGCAGGCAGCGGCGCTATCGGCAAATAATGATTCCCATTTGTCGACAGTGAAGGTGTTGTTTTGCTTCTCCCATCCGGCGACATCCGTACCGCAGGCGTCTGCGGATGACGAAAAAGGAAGTGTCACTGGTGAAGTCAAGATGTTGGCAGTAATGATCATATATTATGATAATTATCATTCATATTTAGACAATTGGTGGACAAATTAAGCACATCATGTAGAATTTTGGCTCAAAACCAACAAATAGACATACCATTCTCATGAGCTGTCACATTGATTCTTGAGAATCGCTTCACATCGATTTCTTAAGAATCCCTTGACAGAATCATAGTTGGAGGAAACCATAGACAAACAAAGGAGAATTGGACTTGGATGAATGGCAGCCAATTGGCATTGAGTATGCACCAGACATTACATTGGCCAACATAGATTCGGAAATCTGAAATCTGAGCATAGGGACATAATATTTTGTAACATTGCATGACATTAGCATTTTTTAAAAATTTTCACTTCCAAGGTTTAAAATCAATGCAACCTGTGCAATTTTTTTCCAATTTTGTAGTTTTTCTATAATCAGACAGAAGGTTCAAGATGTTATACATTGCAGTTGGTATTTACAGAAAAATCCTGTGACTTTAGAATCAGCTCATAATAACGTTGACAGTTGTCTGAATGTTAAAGTAAAAAATCCAAAAATAAAGGCTTCGAAGAATATAAGAATCCAAAAATAACCTCCATACCTTACTGGGATTAGTAGTAAAGCTAGAGTTCGGAGCCACATCAGGATTCACATCGACCGAAGTTGCGAGCACATTGTTGGCCAACACGTGGCGCGATCCTACGGCATTGTAGGAGCCTAGAAGGGTGGCGACTAGGGCAAGTGCAACAGGAGCAAAAGAAAACGCCATAACGAGAGGACGAACATCGTAGTGTAAATTGAAATAAGCGTGAGAGAATTGCTGAAACGTTGATTGCAGGAAATTTGTATATGGAAGCGAAAGAGATTTGGAACTTCAAATTTGAGTTGTTGAGACTGGAGGGAAGGCACAACTTTATATATATGGATGTATGGTACTGTAGAGGCATAGAACTAGGAATAGGTTTACGAAACAGACCAGTCGTACAGACCAATAGGGACCAATAGGGTTGCGTGCCTGGAAGGGTAATGTCGGAAATTCGTAATGTCTAAAAAAATAAACACGAACAGCGATGCACGCTAAATTGAACAGCAGTACAATTTTAGTGTACCATAACAAAATATTTGAACGTTAAGTAATTATTGAAAGTACAACATAAAATATAAACGGTTTACGAAATTAATCAAATTATATATATGATACCGTGAATTGTTATTTGACTTGTGTACTCTATATCGACGTCCCAAAATTTTGCCATTGATACCCAAAATACAGTGACTGATTCTATTTTATCCGTGACGTTAATCACGGTTCTTGTGAATTAACGTCAATGGAATCACCGTACTTATTTTGTGAATAGTGTGGTGTATGGAATGTGTTAGCTGGTACAAAACTGTACTTGATTACTGCAAATCGTACAGAAATTGTAGTTAACTTATGTCGGTTGCATACAAAATTGCGCTTAGAATGAACATGGAGTTGAGTTTGCGAAAAACACGTTCGCAAACCCAAATTAGAATTATGGATTAATTACACTGAAAGGACAAGACTTGGTATAGATTGTCAGATTTTGTACTTCTACCTATTTAAACATATATGTGATGATGATAGATTATGTGTACCTAAATCCGCGTTATAGAGAAATTACAATCAAACATTTTTTTCACAATGGGATTGATACGCAAATTAACATTAATGACACTAAGGGTGAAGTTCCACCACGTAGAGACTATAAGCCACGTGTTCTAAATTGACTGACGCCACGCAAGCTACGATCCGATATTGAATATCTTTCAGATTTTTAGCACCAACAAACTTAACTTCAAATCTTGACTTCCGTACCATGTACTTGCGTACGAAGTAATCATACGATAAAACTTTTATACATTTTGCAGACGCCAGTTTGTACGCGAGCTCATTTTTAAGGGTTTCAGTTTTCGAACATAACGAAAGTCCTTTGAGAGAAATAGTGTGACGAACATAAGTTACCGAAAATAGCGTGACGAGGGAATGTTACGAAATTTCGTTTTTGTTTTCGGGTGTATTTTGGAAAGCGCGTGTCATGTGCAAATCTTAATATTTTTCGTTTGTTTTCCATCATGACACGTAGCTTAATCGTCCAACGTGTCACGATTTTTTCTTTCTATATCTGCCAACCCACCTTCTCGAGGTGGGTTAATAATTACAGGAAAAAATGAAGCGAACTCCTCGCAGATGAACATTCGACGGCGAGTATTACCTCCAAGACCTTCAGAGAGTATCGGCAAGATTCACTGCAATGTAGTTTCTCGTATAAAAACAAAATATGCAGTACGATGAGGTATGGAGGGTCGCAGATTTTGGTAAACTACGCCACTTTTTGCTTGATGGAACTTCACCCTAATTCATTATTGACACTAATAATTTCTATAGTCTAATAACAATTCACGGTGTACAATATTGTACTCTCCTGTAGAGTACACTGTACAATACTGTACTCTCTTGTAGAGTACACCGTCAATCGCTTAAAAAAAAAATTAGTGTTATTAACACTAAATGGGAATTTTTTTTTTTGAAAAAAATATATATATACTAATTAATCCCTCACTGTAATTTGGGTTGTCTTGAATAATATATACCCGCCCTTTCGATGTCTACAGTAGTATGTGTTTCCGAACCAAATGTGACAATTTGTACGCCGTCGCGCTGTTCACAAGGTCGACGGATGAACATATGAGAACGTGATTTTTGTCGACGAGTTTGCGTCTCTTTCTTCCAGTGAACATTCACATGTGTGCGCAATAATGTTAAGTGTCTTTTTATGCCTTTGTAATTCTAAAAGTACCATTTTGTACGGATAAACCCTATCCGTACGCCACACTATTTCCATCGCAATGTACTTCCATTATTAACGCTAATCGAAAAAAAAAACTCGAATAAAAATAATGGAAAAAATAGAATTATGGATTGTATTTCACGTTTTTTTTTTTGAAAAAAAGGTTCTGAATTATCGTTATTTACTCTAATAGCGATTGGCGGTGTACAAGACACCGCCAATGGCTATAAGAGTAAATAACGCTAATTCGGTGCCTTTTTTTCAAAAAAAAAAACCCTTAACACCGCCAATCGCTATTAGAGTAAATAACGATGATTTGGTGCCATTTTTTCAAAAAAAAATACTTGAAATACAATCCTTAATTCTATTTTTTCCATGATTCTAATTCAGGTTTTTTTTCAAGTAGCGTTAATAATGGAAGTACACTGCGATGGAAATAGTGTGGCGCATGGAGAGGGTTTTTCTATACGAAATGGTACTTTTTGAATTACAAAGGCATAAAAAGACACTTAACATTATTGCGCACACATGTGAATGTGCACTGGCAGAAAGAGACGCAAACTCGTCGAAGAAAATCACGTTCTCATATGCTCGCCCGTTGACTGTGTGAACAGCATGACGGCGTACGAATTATCATATTTTTTACGGGTACACATATTAGTATAGACATCAAAAGGCGGGTATTTATTATTCAGGACAACCCAAATTACAGTTAGGGATTAATTAATATATATATTTTTTTTCAATAAAAAAAAAAAATCCCGATTAGTGTTAATAACACTAATTTTTTTTTTACGCTATTTATTTCTTTACTCTAAAAGCGATTGACGGTGTATTCTAATTAGGGTTTTTTTTCAATTAGCGTTAATAATCGAAGTACACTGCGATGGAAACATTGTGGCGAACGGACAGGGTATCTCCGTATGAATTGGTACTTTTTGAATTACAATGGCATAAAAAGACACTTAACATTATTGCGCACACATGTGAAGCACTTGCAGAAAGTGACGCAAACTCGTCAAAGAAAATCATGTTCTCATATGTTAGTCTGTCGACCCTGTGAACAGTCAACCGTGTGAACAGCATGACAACTTACAAATTGTCAGATTTTGTACGAATACACATAATAGTATAGACATCGAAAGGGTGGGTATTTATTATTCAGGACAACCCAAATTACAGTTAGGGATTAATTAGTATATATATTATTTTTCAAAAAAAAAAATTCCCGATTAGTGTTAATAACACTAATTTTTTTTTTACGCTATTTATTCCTTTACTTTAATAGCAATTGACCGCGTTTGGTAACAACAGATTATGTGATCTTCCAATCCATTTGAACCACTTGATTTGGAGTTTTTACAAAAATTGCACATTACCAAAGAATATGAATTGTGCTACAGTATTTAAGAAATATAAACTAGCGTCTGCCGGAAGTAAATACAAAATAGTACATACAAGTATTATACTTTGTATGTACTTTTGCTTTGTTTTGTACAAATTCTTCTGTACGGTTAATTTTATTAGGGTGCGTCTCTGTGTGCTTAAGTAAGGGTTTTTTTCTGTCGTTTTCCTGTAAAACTTAGAGCCGTACCGCGTAAGTTTCAACCGTACAATGAAATAGAAAAAATGAGAAGTACATTTTGCGTCATCATCGAATTTAAAATATACTACATGTTGTCGTCTTGTGTTTTTCGACCCACTTCGACGACAAAAAACGTCATCTTCAACCTTATCTTTAAAATACAGGGCCGATGTGTTTTAAAATTAGGGATTTTCTATAAACAAATAGGAACACGTATTCGCACGTGTATTGTTTTGTTCAAAAACTTCAAACGAATTCAAGCGACGTGGACTTTTGAGCTAAAAACATAGGATACGACGAGAATTTTAGGCGTTTTAGAAATATAATCCATGATGCATGAAAATTTTAGCTATTGATTCTGCCACACTAATTACAGTAAAAGGTAGAACTGAAAAAATTAGCTCTGGTGATTAAACGACGCAAAAGGCAATGTGTATGTAGCAGCTGGACCATAGAGAGGGGACCAATGGGGGAAGGACTCAAAGAAAACGTACAAAGGGGATAGAGATCATTCTGGACGATCGAGGCCCCGAAAGGATCTTTGTCATTTTTGCAAAAAATCGAGACACTTCATTGAGATTGTGTCAAGCTGTTGGAGGTGAGGCTCCAAGAGAACTGTGGAGGGGGTTCTTCCGGAGGGAAGAAAAAGGCACTTGTGGTTACAAAAGTGACAGGAGAAACCGAGGATGAGTCTTCTGAAGAGGATGGGGAGCTTCTTCTTGACGAGAGTGTGTAGGAGAAAGAGATCCCTTGGAGACAGAAGTGTGCCCTTGGAGCAATTCGGGAAGCTCCACAGGAAGGATGGATCATCGACTCAGGTGCATCCATGCATATGTGTCGTGATAAAGAACTCTTCACTAAGCTAAGAAAGATCCCTACTGTAGAGATAGAGTATGGGGATGGGAGAGTGGTTACTACAAATCTAGTGGGATTAGTAGATCTGAAAGTCTTAGTGGAGGGTAAGACTTCTATACTTACATTCTCAGATGTACTCTACATTCGTCAGCTGAGTAAAAATCTTGTCTCTACGTTAGTGTTAGATGACAAGGAGTTTGATACCTTCACTAGAAAGGGAGACTTTACAGCTAAGTATGGGGATAAAGTTTACTTCACGGCAGATAAGGGTAGCCAAGGAATGTTTAGGCTTAATCTGAGTAATAAAAAGAAGAATGCTTACTATGTTGGTGTTCCTAAGGTGATGATTTGACATAAGCGGTTGGGGCATGTGCATTTTGATAGGTTGAGGGAAATGAAAAACCTTGGGGTAGTAGAAGGCATTCAGTTTGGGGATAATAAAATGATGGATGATTGTAGTGGTTGTGCTCAAGGTAAGGCTCACAGACTTCCCTTTCCCAAAGCCGCCACAGGTAGAGGAGAGAAAGTATTAGACTTGGTCCACACAGATATTTGAGAGCGTGCAAAAGTACCTTCGGTTGGAGGAAAAATATTTATGATGACAATAAAGGATGACTGGTCTAGATACTCTAGAGTATACTTTCAAAAAACAAAACCTGAAGCATCTACTTACTTCAAAATATATAAAGCCTGGAGTGAGAAGTTGCAAGAAACTCCTATTAAGAGGATAAGAAGTGATAAGGGGGGGAATATACCTCTTACTAGTTTGAGGAATATCTGAGAGATGAGGGAGTGAGCACCAGAAAAATTGTACCATATAACCCTGAACAAAACGGGGTAGCTGAGAGGTTGAATCGAACACTAGGAGATAGTGCATGCAGTATGTTGGCCGACAAGAAAATAGGAAAGAGATTTTGGGCAGAAGTAATGAAATGTGCCAATTACATTAAGAATAAAGTCTTTACATCAGTTGTAAAGGGAGTGATACCTTATGAGAGATGGGTTGGAAGGAAACTAGATATCTCACACCTTAAAGTATTCGGTAGCCAAGTTTACAATCTTGACAGGGATAGGAAAAACTGGAAACTAGATGCTAAGGAAAAACCTGGATACTTTGTGGGATATGATAAGGATGTCAAGGGATATAGAGTCTATGACTTAGCAAATAAAGATATCATTATGGTCAAACACCTAGTTGTCATGGATGAAAGGAAGTCATTTGACCCTTTCAAATATACAAAGAAGATAAGAATCAGATTTGAGTTCGAGAGTGAAGAGAACTCGATCGTTCCCGAAAAGGAAATGAATGAAACCGTGATTGCAGATTCGAGGAGATGCGAGATACAGCAGACTTACCGGAAATCTCACATACTCTTATGGACTTCGAGGAGATAGAAGAAGTGGGACCTGAACCGGCTCCCATAGATAGGGGAGCCGATGAAAAAGTTAGGAGAAATCCAAGACTTCCATCCATTCCAGTTTCGGAGTTTGAGGGAGAAAGAAGGAGCAGCAAAAGGATACAAGAAAAAGAGGCCGCTCATAAGGTAACTAAGCTATCTCACCCAGATGAGCCTCAGTCTTACTCGGAGGCAGTAAATAGTCCTGAGAAAGAAAGGTGGATTAGAGCCATAAATGATGAGATGGCTTCGATCATGGAAGCAAATACTTGGGAGCTAACGGATTGTCCTCCAGACAGAAAACCTATTGGGTGTAAATGGGAATTTAAACTAAAACTGAACCAAGATAATACCACTGAGAGATATAAGGCTCGATTGGTAGCAAAAGGGTTTACCTAAAAGGAGGGGATTGACTATGAGAAGACCTTTGCTCTAGTTGTTCGGTTCCCATCGGTAAGGATTCTCCTCAGTCTGGCAGCAGCGAAAGACATGGAAATACATCAAATAGACATTAAGACTGCTTTTCTTAATGGTGAGTTAGAGGAAGAAATTTTCATGAGGCAACCTGAGGGGTTCGTGGAAGAAGGAGAAGTGAGCAAAGTCTGCAGGCTCATAAAGTCCTTATATGGACAGAAGCATGCTCTCCGACAGTGTAATAAGAAACTAGATGAGTTTCTCACCGGTCTCGGATATATCCGGATCAGCTCCGACCGGATTAGAGCCAAAAATGATGAGATGGCTTCGATCATGGAAGCATAAACTTGGGAGCCAACGAATTGTCCTCCAGACAGAAAACTTATTGGGTGTAAATGGGAATTCAAACTAAAACTGAACCAAGATAATACCATTGAGAGATATAAGGCTCGATTGGTAGCGAAAGGGGTTACCCAAAAGGAGGGGATTGACTATGAGAAGACCTTTGCTCTATTTATTCGGTTCCCATCAGTAAGGATTCTCCTCAGTCTGGCAGCAGCGGAAGACATGGAAATACACCAAATAGACATTAAGACTGCTTTTCTTAATGGTGAGTTAGAGGAAGAAATTTTCATGAGGCAACCCGAGGGGTTCGTGGAAGAAGGAGAAGTGAGCAAAGTCTGCAGGCTCATAAAGTCCTTATATGGACTAAAGCATGCTCCCCGACAGTGTAATAAGAAACTAGATGAGTTTCTCACCGGTCTCGGATACATTCGGATCAGCTCTGACCATTGTATCTATATGTTTGAAGATGAATGTGGTGTTATTTTTATTGCAATTTATGTGGATGATCAGCTTGTGTTGAGTAAATCTTTAGAAAAAATCAATAAGTTAAAGAAAGATCTTACAAACAAATTTGATATGAAGGATTTATGGGAGGCAAGATATATTTTGGGGAGTCAAATGGAGAGAGATAGGGGGAAGAAGATTATCAGACTTAATCAGAAAGAAGCAATAGGTAATATGCTTGAGAAATTCCAGATGGAAAAGGCTAACATATGTACCACTCCCATGGACTTGAAAAAAATAAGTGATGGGCCTGTAGAAGGAGTGATGATCTTAGATGATCCGATGAGTCCACAGGAGAGAGAGTTTATGAAGTCTATCTCTTATAGACAGGTTGTAGGAAGTTTAATCTATTTCATGAATTGTACCAGGTCGGACATAGCGTCAGCAGTTGGAGTATTCCGTAGGAGTCTTAATGATCCTAGGAAGAGAGACTGGGAGGCAGCCAAGAGAGTCATAAGATATCTAGTGGGAACTAAAGAGTTATGGTTGCATTTGGGAGGGCAGCACACTCACATCACTACTTGGAGTGATGCCAATTATGAGGACGCACCTATGAGAAGATGCACTTCTGTGTATGTGTTCTATGTTGGGGAAGGTGCTTGTTGTTGGAGCAGTAAGCAACAAAAGGTTGTTGCTCAGTCTACTATGGAGGCTGAGTACATGGCCTCTTGTTCTGCTCTGAAAGAGTTGATGGGGGTCAAGTCCTTGCTGCAAGACTTGGGGTATATAAAAGAGGGAGTGTATGAAGTGTTTTGTGATAATCAAGCCGCCATTGCAATTGTAGCTAATCCAAAACATCATTTTAAGGCTAAACATATGGACATAACATTAAGTTTTGTAAGAGAAAAAGTTGAGAATAAAATTGTGAATCTTGTATATAGATCTGATGAGGAAATGGTAGCTGATATGATGACAAAACCGGTGCCTTCTCCCAAGTTAAAATAGTGCAGAGAAAAGTGTGGATTAAAACTGAAATTTAAATTGGACTAGAAAATAAGGGGAGTGTTGAAATAATTTGTTTTATATGGTATTTTTTAGGTCTAAATTTAGTACAAATAGAATAAAGAAAAAGGTGGACAACCTGTCTCCACCTCCTCTCTCTACCCACTATACTTGTCGTAGTCACTGAGGGATAGAGAGGGTGGCTGAGCCATGGTTGTCCTAGCTTAAGCAGGCAGGGCTAAAGAGTGACTTATGTCACTCTTAACAAAAGGTTGAGTTCGGCAAGACTCGAACCTCCAACCGGCAAAGCGCGGCGTAGCCGTTAGCTCTAGCCAGTCTGTCGTAGAAGTCTGTTAAGATACACTAGGTTTGATATATATATTTAAACAGTGTTAAGACCATGAATTCGATTAACAGAATGACGAACGAAGATACATAGAACCAAGTATTATATAGTGCGAACATTATCTCGCACGAAAACAAGTGAATCTGACATTTGTTTTGACGGCGGACATTTAATGTCGGATTTAATCCGACAAGGTATATCACTGCCGAGATCGCGGAATGGTCACTTTGGCGTTTATGGACGTGTCATGACGTGGCGCCACGCGGAGGGATGACATTTGGTCGCAGGAATTCCTGCGAAAATAAGGACAAGTTAAAAGTGGACACACGTCCACTTAATGGCGTTGCTGTACATAGGCCGTACAGAAAGTACATCGACCATAGTACTTTTTTGTACCCTACAGTGATCTGATTGGTTCGTACTTCAATAGATAGGGGTTGAGAGAGGGATTTAGGACTTAGAGAATTTGGTAGATAGGTACCTCTCTCCCTTTGAGAGTTTGTATAAACTTGGCATTTTTGCCGACTCATAACTAATCGCCTGGTTGGCCGTTTCAGTGATTCTTTTTGCTATGGACTCATAGGAGTCCAGGCTGCACAGGGGTGCAGTCAAATTCAAATTGTGAGTGTGCCTTCTTGGACAACAGTTGTTGTGGCTTGAAGTGTGTTAGTTAAATACTATCTAGAGGCTTCCTGTATTACTACAATGGAGGAGTCCAATGGAGGACACATAATTGCAATAATATAAAGAACAAAGGGAAAAGGAAAAGGGAGCGCAAGAGGGAAAAGGATTAGAAATAGGGAATAGGATGAGGAATGAGGAAACGGAAGGGGACGGGGAAAAAAATTAGGAAAGGGAAAACCTATTAGGAAAGGGAAGAGAAAAGGAAAATAAACAGGGAAAACAAAGGGAAAGAAAATAGAAAATATACAAAAGGAAAAGAAAAATAAGTTGGAGAAGTTTAAAGGATTAGAAAAGGAAACATGAACAGGAAGGTGTCGTGAATTTTGTATTTTTCAAAAGAGCAAGAATCGTTGGTGTTGTGACAGTTGCAGAAAGGGAAATAAAGGAACCAACAAAGGAAAAAAAAACAATAAGACAAAAGGGTAAAGGTAAAGGAGCCGTATTGAAAAGAGGGTGGAGGGTGAAAAAAAGGGTAGAAAACAGGTGATATGGTGATCTTCCTATTAATGGGAAAAGAAATAAAAATGAAAAATGGAAGTGGTGGGAACTAGGATAACTATTGACTATTCTTGTTCTTTTCTTCGGTGCAAAAAAAATATGTTCTAAATTTGGAACTGATTTTGAATGAATTGTTATCTATGTTCGCACATCTGTTTGCAGACGTTTACGGAAAAAAACGAACAAAAAAGGAATTGCATAAAAACTGAAGTTGCTTATAGTTTCTATGAGAGAAACTCACATTTTCCGTTCATCACTTGCTTCATTTCCAAAAAAGGCACAAAATAAAAAGCACACAAAAGAAAATGAGGAAAAAAAGCTCAAAAATTCAAACCCGAAAACTTCAAAACAACCAACAAAGTTAAAAACACCCCAGAAACAACCTCCAAATAAAAAATCGTAAACGGAAATGCAAAAAGACTTACTCAAAACCCCGGAAATCGTCTTCTGACTCGGGACTCAATTATTTGTCGCGTACTTCAAATCGCAAAGCCCCTTTTTCGCACCCGATTTAAAAAAAGTAAAACCCGCACATTTGGAGGTCGATGTGCACCATCGGCAACACTCCTCCTTTGTTGCAATTCCCATACATTGTCCCATAACGGAGAAGATAGAGAACAGCGGAAACTCAAAATTGTCGTCGAAATCGCATTGACCCGAAACGATTCCGGAAAGCGCTTTTGAATCGGTTTCGACTTTGTCGAAACTCGATTTTAAAGTACAATTTCCTCCCGAAGAATAAAAAGTGTATCCCGAGCATCCGGCGGTGGAGAGACATTGGAGACCGCAAGATTCCCGAGAGGAGCCGTTGACAGCTGTCATGTCATCACCGACATAGCGAACATCCTCTTGGAGAGTGCAGCCTGGGGGAGGAGAGGGAGAGGAGGGAGGAGGGAAAGAAAATGTGAGGGAGAGGAGAGGGCCAAGGAAAGGCAAAGGGATAGGGAAAGAGCAGGTTAGTGGAATGAGCTGGGGAGAGGTGGAAAGACGGGGGAGGAGGCTAAGGGGGAGAGAGAGAGTGAGAGAGAGAGAAATGAGAGAGAGAGAGGGGAGGGGGAGGGAGAGGGAGAGATGGACTACGTGAGAGAAAGCTGGGAGCTGAAAAAAAAGGAAATCAAAGAAGATTGGGAAAAAAAGTTTAGCAATTTCTTTCTTCCTCTATTCTCTCCTCACCCCCCCTACGTTCATTATGCCCACCTCTCTCTTTTCCTTGCACTTCCTCTCCCTCTTGACAGCCTCTACCTCTCTCTTTTTTCATTATTGTTCACTATAAAGATTTACACCCTCCACTTGTTCTTCTAACTCTCCTTCCTTCAAATTCTCGGTTTCGCTTTTCTCCCCTTACTATTTAGCCCCCCCCATCTTTCTTCTCTCTCTCCCTTTTCTCCCATTCTGTCATCTCTTCTTCTATCCTTGTTTATTTCTTGCCCACTTTCCTCCCACTGGCTTTTCCCCCTCTCTCTCCTTTCTCCCTCTCCCTTTTCCGTACTCATTATACTGTTCTTTAACCCACCCTGTACGGCTCCCACAGTAACTAGAGTAAGTAAAATTATCCGTACAGCCACTGGACGAATAGTAAGCGAGTATTCCATTTTTCAAATGACAAACTTTAAAAGAAAATTAGTAGTTGAGCTGAGAAGGATTACTGAATGTTTTTCTCAAACTTCAGCTCAATAATGGAAAGATAAAGAGAAAATGGGAGAAAAGAAACTAAAAGAGCGAGAAAGAGTGGGAAAGGACAAAAGTCGGGAATTACAAGGATTTAGAGAGAGAGGGGGAGAGAGAGAGAGAGAGGTGTAAAGGTAATATTGAGTGAGAGAGAGAGTGAAAGCGCGAGAGAGAGAGTGGAACGAGGGAGGAGAGCGAGAGAGGACTGATGAGAAAACAGAGCTCGAAGCTCGACCTTTGTACCTTTCCCCAGGCGGGATAACAGACGAATGTTCGCACGTGTCAAAAAGTTAGCGCGGCAACGGACTCGCTCTACGGAAGTGAAAAGATAGTCGCGGCGACAATAAAACAAGATCTCCATACGGACACACGAGTGCAAAGCTATATTTGTGTTATCCGCACTGTACTTTATTTTTATGACGGTACACTTCTGCATGCAGCCTTGCGTCTTCTTTGTTGTTTTCCTTTGACAACTCACGGAATCATGCATCTGATTGGTTCCAACAATTCCCGAGGTGAAACATTTAGAAAAATGGCTGAAATATAACACTTTTTGAACTAAAATATAAAAAGAAGGCGGCATGGATAGGCGATGAACCGACGGCCGTCCAAGATTGACCGACCAGGGGACCACGAATAAAGCTGGCCTACGAAGTGACAAAATAGTCGTGATTTTCTTCACTCTATTTTTGTTCTATCTGGTTGTGGTTACGACGAGGCGTCTAGCCTCACAAAACGACAAGCTAGGCGCCTGCCGTCACCCGGCGGCCGCCTGAAAGTGTTTCTTCCAATCATGATACTCACTCGACATGCCTCCGACACTTCGACAAAAGTCCTACCACGCGACAACGCGGTCAAAGGTACGCGTAACGCGCATTGCGCACCAATAAGGCGACGCCGACAAAACTACCAGAAGTACATAGTACATCGAGACTACTGTAGATAACTGCCGTACACAACATGCAAAAGCCTTGCCAAACAATAAGCTCCACAAATAAAGCCTCGATTCCATTAGGCAGTCCCAGTAAACGTACATACACGTCTAATAACAGATTTACTGGCATGCGCTCCATTTGGCAGTGCGCTCCATTTTGTCGGGCTAGTAAACAACCTTTCGCAATTATGATTGGTGTCACGAAAGTTAGTGGTCACATTTTGAAAATCTAAAAAGATTCTTCAAACTTAAAATCTGAACTTAATATGCGTAACAGCGGCGATAGTCAATAATTCGAACGAAAAGTTTGCGACCAGATTTTTAATTTTTAAAATGGAAATCAAAATTTCGAAACGGAATGGCAAAATGAAATGTTAATTTTTTAAGGTCCGAGGATGTCAGATGGAGCGTGCGAGGATGCTTTCGGTTGACATGCATATATCGTGGCAGGTGGCACATGGCATGTACAACGTGTAGGCCCGTGATCGCCTATTCGAGGTGGGTATTTTTTGCTTTTTCACGTGTACCAATGGTACACGACCAGTGTGAAGCTACACTCCCAGCGAGGAGAGTTTCTTCACACTAGATGATGTGAGCGATTGCTTCGCATATGTAAAAAAGTGAAACATCCAACGGTCATTACTTACGCATATAACACTGGAGCATCCTGACAACTATATGGTAAACATGTTTAGTTTGACAAAAAAAAAATGGTATGAATCTGTACGAAAACGTACGGCGTTCAGTAAACAACCCCATTTTTCCTCTAATGGAATTTTACCCTAACCCGATATAAATATACCGATCAAATAAAGCACAAACGTGTGCTAGATCCCACAATGTAGCCCACCAATTTGGGTCCGTGGTGGACCAAAATTAAGATTTGTAAAAGCGTACTCGAATGTCTCATTTGTAAGCGCATACTATATCATTGAACAAACTTTAGAGGTCACAAAATCAAAAAATTCAAATACCCAAAACCGACTTTTTTTTCAAAAATCTGAACACCCGAAATAACGTCGCGTTAACGTACGCTCCTAAATTGTTACCCGGTACCCGATACGCGTTTACGAAAAAAAAAAGTTAAACGAAACTCGATTTCTAGAGACTACCTGAACCCTACGTACATACAAAACCTTCTATTTTTTTATTGTTTTGCTTTCTCGGCCATGCCCTTTTTTTTTTTGGAATCACCCGGCTGAATTCGGATTCGACGCGGCCGCCCGAATATGGATCACGGTACGACTTGATAGAGTAGTGATCAACATAATACTCCCCGTAAACAAGTTTGTACTATTATTGGAAACGCTTGGTGGACAAGAAGCGTTACCTCGCACGAAACGAAACGAAATAAATCGTGTACACGATACGAAACGTACACGCTTAAAAGTGCCAAAGAAAATAAATGAATCAAAATGCGCGACGTGACGCGCGACCAAATAAAACCACACTATCAACGAGCCAACATTGCTATATTGACACCACATTAAAATTAACATTGATTACGAACATTGTAAATTTTAACAGTTCCTCCCTCCCTCCTTCCCTCTTTCCCTCCATCCCTCTTTCCCTCCCTCTTTCATTCTTTCCCTCCCTCTTTCCTTCCCTCCTTTTTTCCCTCCGTTCCTCCCTCCCTTTTTCTTTTCCTCCCTCCGTCCCTCCCTCCCTCTGTCCTTCCCTCCCTCTTTTTTTCCCTCTCGAACTTAGAAATGGGTGAAGTTTATATTATAAATTTAATATTTTACATGCAATCAGCTTGAATTGGGCTTGATTATTGTAAATTAGGTTTGGCCGTCAACTCTTTGACCTTTAGAAGCGGTAACTAGAAGTGAATTAAATTCTTATTCATTAGTTTAATTAAAGTAATAAAAAAATAGAAATCCTTAGAACCTTTTTGTTAAGACACACCACACTTATAAAAATTTAAATTGGAGAAAAAGAAATTAGGGGACAAGCAGAATAGAACGCTTTGCAGGAAAAATTGTAACAATGGAATTTGCACTATGTTCTCATGTAATTTAAGTTCAAAAATCTATCGCATAAATCCGTTGTTTTGAACTTGCAGTAATTTGCTAAAATCTACCTATGGCTAATCCAGCTTCTACAATGTTTTTGATGAATATTGGGGTTTGCTTCTTGCAGGAACAAACTGCGCACTGATGACTACTTCAAAACCTTAAAACTGCTATAATGAGAAAATACATTAAAATAGCGAAAGACATGAAGCGATTGCTGAAGTTTGCAACTCTATTTATCCCATCGGTTTTGTGAGGCGAGTGAAGACTCCGCTACTGGTAATCTACCACTTGTCTAAGCGGTGTCAACGAGGTGACTAGTACGATACATCAATGTGACGATTTGTAGCTTCAATTCAACAGTGATGATTTAGTAAAGCAAAGATGATTGATACACAAATTAACATCAATGACACTAAGGGTGAAGTTCCATTATACATTTTTGTAATTGTATGGCAAACTTTACAGACCAAGTCGATTGAGTCGAAGTTCCATCACGTAGAGTCTGTAAGCCACGTGTTCTAAATTGAATGGCGCCACGCAAGCTACGATCCGATATTGAATATCTTTCATATTTTTAGCACCGACAAACTTAACCTCAAATAGCGATTGGCGGTGTACAGGACACCGCCAATCGCTATAAGAGTAAATAACGCTAATTCAGTGCCCTTTTTTCAAAAAAAAAAACCCTTAACACTGCCAATTGCTAGTGGAGTAAATAACTTTCTAATTCGGGTTTTTTTTCAAGTAGCGTTAATAATGGAAGTACAGTGCGATGGAAATAGTGTGGCGTATGGACACGGTTTTTCCGTACGAAATGGTACTTTTTGAATTACAAAGGCATAAAAAGACACTTAACATTATTGCGCACACATGTGAATGTGCACTGGTAGAAAGAGATGCAAACTCGTCCAAGAAAATCACGTTCTCATATGTTTGTCCGTTGACCGTGTGAACAGCGCGACGGCGTACGAATTGTCAGATTTTGTACGGGTACACATATTAGTATAGACATCGAAAGGGCGGGTATTTATTATTTAGGACAACCCAAATTACAGTTAGGGATTAATTAGAATATATAATTTTTTCAAAAAAAAAAATCCCGATTAGTGTTAATAACACTAATTTTTTTTTTACGCTATTTATTCCTTTTCTCTTATAGAGATTGGTCGTGTTTCGTAACAACAGATTATGTGATCTTCCAATCCATTTGAACCACTTGATTTGGAGTTTTTACAAAAATTGCACATTACCAAAGAATATGAATTGTACTACAGTATTTAAGAAATATAAACTAGCGTCTGCCGGAAGTAAATACAAAATAGTACATACAAGTATTATACTTCGTAAGTACTCCTGTCATACTTTAGTTTGTTTTGTACAAATTCTTCTGTACGGTTAATTTTATTACTCTAATTTATATGTTAGGGCGTGTGCCCATGTGTTCAAGTAAGGGTTTTTTCCCGTCGTTTACACAGAAAATGGGACTTCCAACGAGAAAATATTACGCCGTACGAAAAATGGGCAAAAACACAAGTACATTTTGCGTCATCTTGGAACTTGGAAGGTACGGCAATTTGGCGTTATTATCAACGCGACCCATTTCCAGCTCATCTTCACACTTGCACTGGAATCAAATCGCGACCTGATTTTAATCAAAATAACATCCTATTGACGAATAGGAAACCTGGATTGCATGCGTCAAACGTTTTCAAAAAAAATTGCACGAAGGAAAGTACACGCTATTTTTTTCACTGCTCGTCACGAGCATGCACATAAGAAAATGACAAACTTGTACGGAAAAAAACTTGCAGGGGTCTCGGACCTCCACTTTCCTTCATGGGTCCTTTGCAAAAGTTTACGTCGTCCTCGTCTCTCTTCCTCTTTCTCACTCGATCGCTCTTATTTCTCTCTCCCCTAAATGAAATGCGGCAATGATGGTTTAAAATGAAAGATATATTTTTTTATCTTTTTTTTGAATATCTTTGGTCGTAGTTTGACGGCATATCGAATGATAAAAGATAAATAAAAGAAATCGGAAGCCATGGCGGAATGTTTACGTACTAATGACGTCATAGCGTGGCGTGACTTCGCAACGTCAAAACCCTAAACATCTACGATGTCAGAAAAACCTCGACGTTTACAACCGTCGCCGTTTTTGTAGACGTCACTTATTTTAGGAAGTTTCGCAGTAATCTACATTTCGTTTCGTAGTCTGTCGCACATATTGTAGACGTCTACGACTGTCACAAATTTGAAGTAATGAAAGCGCAAGTAATGAATGACATAGGAACATTTTGAAAAGTACACCGTAAAATCTGCGCTAAATTCCAAAGTAACGTTTCAAAATTTCGGTAACATGGGCACACGCCCTTACTTAATGTCCGTTGATGCATGGGAACTCTGACAGCTCTTGACTTTATTCTGTCGCTCCTTTAGATTAGAAAAAGATGGTCGATATCGCGAATTCCAGATGGATGAGACATTAAAGTACACTCCTTCTTACGAAGAATCCATAAAAAGTTTGTCTTACAGGCAAGTTGTTCAAAAGGTGCATCCACGATTAAGCCACGTGCCTTGTGAGATCCTGGAATCTTTTTGTCGCCGTAAAAGGCGAAGCGTGAAGTTCCCGCCGTCAGATGTACATAAAGTCATAAACACTACAGTATCGAAGGCCATAAAAATGACCAATCCGTATCAAGTAGATTTACAGAATCTTTGTTCTTTTGCTCTCAAACAGCTGAAATATGCGTACCCTTACGACCGACGCCGACAAATTCTAGAGTACAGTATTGAAGTACGGAAATAAGGACAATCTGTACGTACACGCTCCTTAGGTCTTAGAGTACATCTCTGTACAATGGAGTACAGCTCCACGTCCTTTAGGCGCGGGATCCTATTGGTCCGAGTCATACAAAGTTACAAACACTTATTTGAGCTCTTTCCCATACATATAAAACTCTGCTTCCTCTGCAATCTCAGCAAACTCAAATTTAGGGTCTAAAAACCTCCTCCCTCTTCAAACACATTCAAGCGCCAACCTTCAGCTTTTCATAATACTCTTTTCTCTCCACTCTTTCAATATCCACTTCGTCTCCATGGCATTCTCTTCTGCGCCTCTCGCCCTCGCCCTCGTGGCTGCTCTTCTAGGAGCCTGCCACGCGGCAGGACCGCGCCACCTGTTGGCCAACAATGTGCTCGCAGCGTCGGTCGATGTGAATCCCGATGCGGCTCCGGCCTCCAGCTTCACCACTAACCTCAGTAAGTTTTGGAGCTTATTTCTGGATTCTCGTATTTTTTGAAGCCTTCTTTTCGAATTTTGTCCTTTAAGATTGAGACAACTGTCAATTTTATTATGAGCTGATTCTAAAGTCAGAGTTTTTTTCTGTAAATACTAACTGCTGTGTATAAGATCTTGAAATTTGTGTCTGAACATAGAAAAATTACAAAATTGGAAAAAACACGCACAGGTTGGAGCACAGTATTGATTGTAAACCTTGGAAGTGATAGAATTTAAAGAATGCTAATGTCATGCAATGTTACAAAATATATTTCCCTATGCTCAAATTTCAGATTTCCGGATCTATGCCGGCCAATGTTATGTCTGATTCATACTCAATGCCCATTGACTGTCATTCTGCCAACTCAAACTCTTTGTTTGTCTCTGTTTTCCTCCAACTCCGATGCTGTGAAGCGATTCTCAAGAATCAATTTGACAGCTAGTGTCAACGCTGTGTCAGTTTTTTTTTTTAATTATCTCGTGTCTGAACCACCGAAGCTTTCCTCTTCTCTGTAATGATTTGCCTGCGGTACGGCAGCCGTACACTTTATTCTATGTGTCCGACGCTTTCTCAAGAATCGATGAGACAGCTAGTGTCAATGTTATGTCCATTTGTTGGTAATGAGCCAAAATTCTACATCTACGTGCTCAATTTGTCCACCAATTTTCTAAATATGAACGACAATTATCACAATATATGATCATTACTGCCAATTTCTTGACTTCACCACTGACACTTCCTTTTTCGTCATCTGCAGACGCCTGCGGTACGGATGTCGCCGGATGGGAGAAGCACAACAACACCTTCCCTGTCGGCAAATGGGAGTCGTTCTTTGCCGATAGCGCTGCCGCCTGCGCCGCCTCTTGCGCTGCAAATTCGTACCGCTGCGCTGCAGTCATCTGGGAGGACGCCAAAGTGCTGCCCTACTCCGACGACGCCAAGTGTCAGTTCGTCAGCGAGCTCCGCGGCTTCGTGGTAGGCATGCCAGCTGGCGTCGACCTCTACACGCCATGCAACAGTGAGAACTCCCTCTCTCCCTCTCTCTCTCCAACAGCTGCCATTTCTCGGCTTTGGTTTGCAGCAAGTCAGGCGATCTATGCTTGTTCTCACTCCATTCCTTCCTTTTTGTTTGAGTTCCTAAATGACCTACGCTTCTTCTCACTCTATCCCTTCCTTGTTGTAAGTTTCCTAAAAGTTAACGGTGGCGATTTTCATCGATATTGCAGCTGGCTGCGGCGCCGTAGTGGCGGGATATGAGCTCCACGAGAACACCCTCCCAGTGGGCGTGTGGGAGGCTTTCTTTGCGGCCGACGCGGCAGGATGCGCGGAATCATGTACGGCCTTTTCTGACCGCTGCATTGCCTCCATCTGGGAGGACGCCAAAGTGCTGCCCCTCTCAGACGACGCCAAGTGTCAGTTCGTCAGCGTACTCACCGGGTACACACCCGACGTCTCCGACGGAGTGGATCTCTATGTCAGATGCTAGCCCGTCTTTGTTGCACAATTATACTTTCCATGGCTGGAAGGTAGTGTACGCGAGAGCTTAAGCAGGTTAAGAAGATCGCAATGTCTAGTTTGAGGTTATTTTAGTGTAGGCTCAGGTAAAAGATGCTGACAGTTTATATTCATTCATGGTGTATTGGTAGTGTGTATATACATGATTTTTAGTATTTGAAAGCTGTAGCAAGATTCAGCTAGCGATTTTGATGATGCATCATCTTGGACTTTTTTAGGTAGTGTATGTGTTAGTCAAAACATATCAAGGAATATCCGTAAATATTTGAAGAAATCCACACTAGGCAGCAGTATTCTGTGACAGCTTTTGCCTAAGGCAATTTTCAGCGAAGAAATATTCATGTTTATCACACATTGTGGCAATGTCTGTTGAGATTCTTGACCTGTTTTCTGGAATTTGGACATGGTGCTATTCACATGGAATACTATAAAATCACCTGAATTCTGATAATTTTGATTGATTGAACTGTAGACATGTTGTGATTTTTTTTTGCATCTTTCGCTGCTTGAGTAGACACGTACCTGATCTGTCGGAAATAATAGAGAATTTAGTGATTTAGTGAGTATGCCTAAATTATGTTAGCTGGATCTAAGTTTGAGTTAGTCAATTGCATCTGGCCCAGCGTGGATAAGGCATTGATGAAAACCGCTGACTTATCATTCTCTACCAAAATCGTGCCATTATACGACAACTGCTCAATATTTATGTTAAATCTTGTGGAGGCTTCGTCAATGGATTCATTTGGTTTAATCTTAAATTGGGAGAACAAATATTTCCCAATGTTTTGGATACCCTTCTCAAATTGATTTTCCAAGGTGGTCCAACGCTCATACGAAAGTTATAAGCGAGAAAATGGTCATGGACTGACGCGGTTGACAATTGCATGTGCAGTAATAGCAGACAGAAATTTTCGTTTCCAAACTCTATTTGCTTTCCGATCGGAAATCGACATCTCCTCCTCTTCATTGACCACTTTGCAATGGCAGCGAAGTAGGAATTGTGCTTTATTATCCTTTTTTCACACTTTATAATTTGTGCCATTGAATATCACTATCTTTCCGTGCATTATTTATAATAGCTCTTCATCTTCACTCCATTCATCTAGATCGGAATCATCATCTACGATAAATTTCCCCTTACGAATTCGCTTCTTTCTCCCCTCATTTTCCACTCCTGCCCGAAAACGACCGCCAATTACTTTTTGAAGGCTCTCTTCCGCCCCTCTTCCGGTTGCCGCCCTCCAAACATTAACCACTTGGTTCTGGATCCGCTGAAGAGTCTAACCGATCTGGCGGATCCGGATCGGATGAGGGGTCAGAGAATGAGATGGAATCCAAACTGGTTTGTTTTTCTTTCTTCCCATGGCGGCCGATGGCTGTGATAGTCAGGAAAATACACTCTACTCAATGTTGTTTCCGGAGATTCATCTGACTTGAAATCAATTCTTATTGGCAGCCATAATATTATAAAAAATAGACGTGTATCATCACAAAACATGTCTCCACACGCCATGGGCCAACACGCTGTTAAATGCGGGATGCAAAAGTTATTTTTTTTCCTTCTACAAAAAAAAGAATGTTATTATTTTATGGTTTGGATTTGTAATAACAAAACCATAATATAATATAAAAGTGTTGTCTAGTTACAGTGTATCCATAACTGTAAACCTCCCGCTCAAAAAAATGATACAATTTAATTTTGTTATATTATCAAATAAAAGAATGCCTTATTTACATTTTTGGAGTATAAATACGAAAAACAATTTATCTATATCTTGTATTTTCTTGCTTGTTGACGAAAGTCACAGTTTTACCTTCACCTTCCCTTCACAGTTCTTCACTTTGTGAGAAAGTACGCCTAAATTGAATTCAAAAGCACGTGTTAAAGCATCACAATTAAACTTTATGCTAAATCGAATTAAGCATCACAGTTAAATTCTATGCTAAATTAAATTCAAAAGTACAAGTGATTAAACAACAGAACTTACTACTATTTGGCTTCACAAGTGCAGTCTTTGCCAACAAGATCTGATACTGTTGAGCTGTCGTTTAAGTGTAGGAGGTGCATGTCATAAATTCCTCTCTCCTCCTCTCCCCTCCTCTCCTCTTCTACCCAACCCTCTCGTCTCCTCTCCTCGCCTCTCCTCAAAACCCACTTTCTCTTCCACCCACTCCCCTCACCCTTTCCCAATCGTCCCCTCTACCCCACCTCCTCTCTTCCCATAGCCCTCTAAAAGACAAAAAAAGGAAAAATCTTTCGATGAAAGAAGAATTGGAGGGCAGCTCTAGTTGTCTCTCTAGTTCTAGTAGCATCTCCGATAGTTCACGTGAAGTTAAGCGATATGAAAAAGTGAGAAAAGAAAGGGGAAGGGAAAGGTAAAAGAGGATTTAATAGTGAGTAAGAAGGAGAAGAGGATTTTTGAATTGGCGGTAAACCGAAAAACTTCAGCGGATCTAATTTTGAAGAAGAACATGAAGGCGAGCCAGATTTTAAAAACTTTATAGAAGAATTTGAATGGCAAAGAGAAAACGCGGAAAGGTCCAAAGGCGCGAAAACTGTGGAAATGGAAAGATTTGGCGGCCACCAACGAATTGATCCAAAGCTGCACCGGATCGATCCATGATCATTTTCTCACTCCTACTACGGCTCATGAATATTGGAGGGCATTAAAAAACGAATTTGAGAAAGGAGTCAAAGACAACAAATTATGTCTACAAGAATTTTATTCAAATATAGGTTTAAAGATAAACACCGAGAGAGACGGTAATGGGGACAGAGAGGGATGGGGAGAGGGAGGGGAAACCGAGAGAGGAAAGGAGAGGGAGAAAGAAGGGAAAACCGAGAGAGATGGAAATGGAGATGGAGAACAGAGGGAGTGGGAGGGAAAGAGGTTTAATATTCATTTGGAGCAAATGAGTAATCTAGGTAAAGCTGTACTTGAAAATGCGAAAATGCAATTGTTTCTAACCGGATTACTGTAAAGATTTACTATGTTTGATAAGATAATCCAATCTATGACGAACGTTACATTTGAATATGGGGTGAATTGTTTAAAAACTGTTGAGAGGTCTAAAGAGAGTCAACGTCAAGTTTCGGAATTAGTGGGAGCCTCAGTACGAATACCTTGGATTCCTCGGATCTTAAATCGTTTCGAGGAAGAGCGGGTATAAGGGGAAAAATTAGAGGTACAGGTAGAACAAGATGTCAAAATGTCGGATTTGGTAGGAGTCAATTCGACCAAGCTAATCCCCCTAATATGACATGCTTTAAATGTGATAAGAATGGACATTTGGCAACCGAATGCCCCGATAAGAAGAAGCACTGTAATATTTGCCATAAGCGGGACATGTAAGCACTCAATGTTACCAACACGAATGCGTACATTTTTCTTTTTATGCCGATCGAGGAATTGGATTAGGACGAGGCCAAAGACGCTGACGTGGTCGGAACACCTAAGAGGAGCCGGATGTTATGCAATTGCGTAGAATTTGGACATGACGTCGAGGAGCGATATCAAAACTGTGCAATTTATTGGATGAGAAAAACGACCTTATTTTAAATTCGGGTTCAAGTAATCACTGTGCGAGAGTTTGGGCTATTGATACCGGTGCCACACGTCATACTTGTACAGATTTAGGTTTATTTTTGGATAATAAAAAGCTCACAGTACCAAAGAATATTAACGCATGAAGTGGGCATGTCATTCCAGTGGATATTGGGCAAAAACAAACTTGTGAGAGCTTAAAACACACTTGTTAAAGAGGGGGGAAAGTCACTAGATGTGTTTAGTCTACAAACTGACAAAAAGGAGGAGAACGTTATCGATCATGTTATGTGAAAAAATCTATAACCAAGAAAGTTACCACGGAAAGAGATCCAACAATAGTAAATATAGAACAAATGGTAAGAGAAAAACCCTTTGCTTTAAAAGGGTAAAAATTACCTTCTATTTGCGAATCAACATTCCAAGGTGGATGTGTTGAGGGAGGGGAGGGAGAGGGGGGGAGGGGGGGGGGGGGGTGGGGGAGGGGGGGTGGGGGGGGGGGGGTGGGGGGCGGGGGGGGGGGGGGGGGGGGGGGGGGAGGGATGGGAGAAGGACAGGGAGAGGGAATTAGAGACACAAGAGAAAGAGAGAGGATCAAGAGACAAAGGAGGAGAGAGACGATAGGTATATGGATATGGATAGGGAGAGGGAGAGGGATGGGAATAAGAAGAGGGAGAGAGAGAGGGAGAGGGAGTGGAATAGGGAGAGAAGAGGGAGGGGGAGGTGGAGGGTATGAGCAGGAGAGAGAGAGAGAGAAAGATATATAAGGAGAGAGGAGAGGGAAAAGGGGAGAGAGAGGGGGGTAGACACGGAGAGGGAGGGAGAGAGAGAAAACAACAATAGATGTTGAGGACAAAATTCCAGAATTCGTCCTTTTTCATAAAAAATTGTAGCATTCTATTACAAAATGGTTAACAAATTTTACAATAATCCTGAAGATATTAACAAGTAAATCCAAAACAATGACAACGGGATCTAATTATAAAAAGAAATAGTTCTGGGCTTTTTTGAATCTAATAAAGAAAAAGGGAGAGACATATTTCAAACAAAATCCTTCTTCTCTTTCTATTGCACTATTTTCTCCACTGATTACAAACAAAATATTCGATTACATCTCGTGCATGTTTTTAAAAATAACGAACTACAACAATCAAAGAACCGAAACGAGTTTAAGTATCGGTAAATTCTGAAAGTTGTTTCACAAAATAAGTGCCTACTGGCTTTTAGACAGCTGTTGGAAAGCATCCTTAAAAATATTCGAACAAACGGTAACCTTTCTTGTTTTTAAGACTTTTTTTTTTCATTTTGCTTGTTGTATAGTTCTTTTGAATCTATTTTTTCTAGTGGCGCTCTCCCAAAAATGGAATTAAAAAAAAAAATTATTATTTTCCAGGTTTACCGGGAAAAATCAAATTTTCTACCTGAAAATTAACCAAAAAAAAAAAAAAAACTGTGAGAATAGTAAGTTGAAATTTCATTTTAAAAATTAACTCCTGAAGTTGAAAGGAGAAGAAAAAACACAACTGATAAAATAAAAAAAAATGATAAAAAAAATCCAAAAGAGCTTACAAACCCGGTGCTCTTCATGGAAAAAAAAAGAAAGGAACAGAAGCAAACCCAATCATACAAAATGCAAAAAGAGTAAGAAAATCAACATTCACAAAGTGTTTAGCAATTTTTAACAAAAAATACTCACATTAAAACAACTTCTTTCATATAACTCCAGAAGGGGGAGGAGGGGGAGGATAAGGAGATTTAACAACAGTTCTCCAAGACTAGGATTGTTGAGAACATGTAATTCCTGAAAACAGAGAGGGAGAAAAAAGAGAGAGAGCGAGAGAGAGAGAGAGCGAGAGAGAGAGAGAGCGAGAGAGAGAGGTAGAGAGAGAGAGAGAGGGAGGGAGAAAAATATGTTAGAATATAAATTTCACTTAAATTTGCAGTTGGAAAAGCGAACCAGATTTGGTTCAAGAGAGAGAGAGGCAGAGGGAGAGGAAGAAGGGAGAGGGAGAGGGAAGGGGAAGAGGAAAACAAATGGAAAAAGAGAGAGGAGAGGGAGAGGGCGGAAGAGGGAGGGAGAAAGAAAGGAGAGGGAGAGGGTGAGAGAGAGAGAGAGGGATAGCCAAGGGAGAGGGGGAGAGGCAGAGGGTGAGAGGAAGAAAGGGAGAGTGGTGTCGGTTTGCATTTCTAATATAGCTTTCCCCCGTCTTTTCTTAATTTTCTGTTTTTCTACTCAACTATTCACCGTGATTACACAATTTGTCACCACTTTTTGCATATGCCTGTATATTTCACTTGTTTTTTCACCCTTATCACATGTTTTTCTTAACTTTTTTTATGAACTGTTTACGTTTTTTTTAAGATTTTTCACCTGTCGCGACAGCAGAAACTGCGTCAGGGTTTGCGATCCTGTTCACTGTGCTGGTTCTAAAGACGCATTTCTTAGATCCGGCGCCGATATTGTCGAATGAAAAAGCCGTACAGTTCTTCTGATTGCGACATTGGGCGCAGAAATCCGTCTTACTCGTGACATTCAAAGTGTTCAGGTCGACTCCGCGCACATCCACAACTTCTTAGAAAACGCACAAACTCCCACCTGGAAATGTCGGAAATGATAATTGTTGAAATTATTAGTTTTATATGGTATTTTCTAGGTCTAAATTTAGTACAAATAGAAGAAGGAAAAAGGCGGACAGCCTGTCTCCACCTCCTCTCTCTACCCACCATACTTGTCGTAGTCACTGAGGGATAGAGAGGGTGGCTGAGCCATGGCTGTCCTAGCTTAAGCAGGCAGGGCTAAAGAGTGACTTATGTCACTCTTAACAAAAGGTTGAGTCCGGCAGGACTCAAACCTCTGACCGGCAGAGCGCGGAGTAGCCGTTAGCTCTAGCCAGTCTGACGTAGAAGTCCGTTAGGATACACTAGGTTTGATATATATATTTAAACAGTGTTACGACCATAAATTCGATTAACAGAATGACGAACCAAGGAACATAGAACCAAGTATTATATAGTGCGAACATTATCTCGCACTAAAACAAATTAATCGGACATTTGTTTTGACGGCGGACATTTAATGTCGGATTTAATTCGACGGTGTATATCACTGCCGAGATCGCGGAATGGTCACTTTGGCGTTTATGGACGTGGCATGACATGGCGTCACGCGGAGGGATGACATTTGGTTGCAGGAATTCTGGCGAACAAAAGGACAAGTTAAAAGTGGACACGCGTCCACTTAATGGCGTTGCCGTACATAGGCCGTACAAAAAGTACATCGGCCATAGTATTTTTTTGTACCCTACAGTGATCTGATTGGTTCGTACTTCAATAGATAGGGGTTGTGAGAGGGATTTAGGACTTAGAGAATTTGGTAGATAGGTACCTCTCTCCCTTTGAGAGTTTGTATAAACTTGGCATTTTTGCCGACTCATAACTAATCTGCTGGTTGGCCGTTTTCAGTGATTCTTTTTGCTACAGACTCAAAGGAGTCCAGGCCGCACAGGGGTGCAGTCAAATTAACAGTTTGCCTTCTTGGACAACAGTGGTTGTGGCTTGAAGTGGGTTAGTAAAATACTATCTAGAGGCTTCATGTATTTTATGGTCCAATGGAGGACACAGTTTGTAGGTTATGGGCCCACCCTCTAGGGTGCCCACCTCCAATTGATCTGGGTTCATCTATTGGGAAGCCATGATGATGGGAGCTTTGTGCGAAAAACGATTTTGAGGTATCGTTAGTGGAAAAGTGAAACGTCCACCTTCGGGAACTCCACCAAGATTTGGAAGAGTAAGGTTTCCTAAAGCAACGGCTGCTTGAGCGGAGGAGGCAGATGATAGGGACAGCAGCGTGTCCGAAAAAGGGAAAGGGAAGGAGACACCCCTCACTCCTATTGCCACAGTACCGGAGCGACGACCGTGAAGACCGCGGAGAACGATACTCAAATGTGGGAGGATGTAAACATGGCTGCCAAGAACTTCATTCTGAGGCACCTCACTCAAGCTTTGGCCACTCCTCATCTTCACATTTACAAGGCCGAGAAGTTGTGGGTGAGTTTGGTGGAGATTTATAAAGCTGGAACTATTCAAGAGCTCCAGTTGGTTGAGCAAAAGCTAGTGAGTTACACTTACAAAGGAGGAAAGATGTTAGATTACTGTAATGATCTTTCTTGTTTGTATATGGAGTTGGAAAGTGCCGGGTGGACAGGTACAATGAAAATGAAAGTTAACACTCTTATCATGAAGTTACCACATGAGTTCGAGAACATAGTGTATCGAGTATAGGAAATGCCTGATTGTTCATGGAAATGGCACACAGTGGTCAGGATGATACTTCTGCAGGAAAACACAATGGAGATTAGGAGAGGAGGAAAGAGCATTCAAGCTCTAGCAGCAGGAGGGGACCTATGGGGGAAGGACCCGAAGAAACCATCCAAAGGGGAAAGAGATCATTCTGGATGACCAAGGCCCCCAAATTGTCTTTGTTATTTTTTTAAAAAGTCGGGACACTTCATCGCAGATTGTGTCAAGCTGTCGGAGCTGAGGCATTTTCGGAGGGAAGAAAAAGGCACTTGTGGTTACAAAAGTGACTGGAGAAACCGAGGATGAGTCTTCTAACGAGGATGGGGAGCTTCTTCTTGACGAGAGTCTAGAGGAGAAGGAGATCCCTCGGAGACAGAAGTGTGCCCTTTGAGCAATTCGGGAAGCTCCACAGGAAGGATGGATCATCGACTCAGGTGCAGCAATGCATAATTGTCGTGATAAAGAACTATTAACTAAATTAAGAAAGATTCCTACTGTAGAGATAAAGTACGGGGATGGGAGAGTGGTTACTACAGATCTAGTAGGATCAGTAGATCCGAAAGTCTTAGTGGAGGGTAAGACTTCTATACTTACATTCTCAAATGTACTTTACATTCCTCAACTGAGTAAAAATCTTGTCTCTACGTCTGTGTTAGATGACAAAGAGTTTGATACCTTCACTAGAAAGGGAGTCTTTACAGCTAAGTATGGCGATGAAGTTTACTTCATGGCAGATAAGGGAAGGCATTGAATGTTTAGGCTTGAGAAAGAGTTTGATACCTTCACGAGAAAGGGAGTCTTTACAGCTAAGTATGGGGATGATAAGGGGTGACAAATTTACTTCATGGCAGACAAGGGTAGTCAGGAATGTTTAGGCTAAACTTGAGTAATGAAAATAATAATGCTTACTATGTTGGTGTTCCTAAGTTTATGATTTGGCATAAGCGGTTGGGGCATGTGCATTTTGATAGGTTGAGGGAAATGAAAAAACTTGGGGTAGTAGAAGGCATTCAGTTTGGGGATAATGAAATGATGGATGATTGTAGTGGCTGTGCTCAAGGTAAGGCTCACAGACTTCCCTTTCCTAAAGTCGCCACATATAGAGGTGAGAAAGCATTAGATTTAGTCCACACAGATATTTGGGGACCTGCAAAGGTACCTTCGGTTGGAGGAAAGAGGTTCATGATGACAATAACCGATGACAGGTCAACATACTCTAGAGTCTACTTTCTAAAAACAAAGTCTGAAGCATCAACTTACTTCAAAGAATATAAAGCATGGAGTGAAAAGTTGAATGAAACCCCATTAAGAGGACAAAGAGTGAAAATGGGGGGGAATATACCTCTAACCAGTTTGAGGAATATCTGAGAGATGAGGGAGTGCAGCACCATAAAACTGTACCATTTAACCAAAAACAAAATGGGGTAGCTGAGAGGTTGAATCGAACACTAGGAGATAGTGTATGCAGTATGGGGAGAAAATGTCTATGAAATATATTGGCTTTTGTGGACAGTTCGTTCTCGTCTGAATGTTTCATTTTTGCTTCCGCTGTAGTCTTGCACTCTGAATTTTGTGTAAGATCCTTTCAAAAGTGAGAGTGGAACGAGGGAGGAGAGCGAGAGAGGACTGATGAGAAAACAGAGCTCGAAGCTCGACCTTTGTACCTTTCCCCAGGCGGGAAAATTAGACGAATATTCGCACGTATCAAAAAGGTAGGGAAGCAACGGACTCGCTGTACGGAAGTGAAATCATAGTCGCGGTGACGATAAAACTAGATCTCTGTACGGACACACGAGTGCAAAGCTATATTTGTGTTATCCGCACTGTACTTTATTTTTAATGACGGTACACTTCTGCATGCAGCCTTGCGTCTTCCTTGTCGTTTACCTTTGACCGGTCATGGAATCATGCATCTGATTTGTTCCAACAATTCCCGAGGTGAAACATATAGAAAAATGGCAGAAATATAACACTTTTTGAACTAAAATATAAAAAGAAGGCGGCATGGATAGGCGATGAACCGACGGCCGTCCAAGATTGACCGACCAGGGGACTACGAATATAGCTGGCCTACGAAGCGACAAAATAGTCGTGATTTTCTTCACTCTAATTCTGTTTCTATTTGGTTGTAGTTACAACGGGACGTCTAGCCTCACAAAACGACAAGCTAGGCGCCTACCGTCACCGGGCGGCCGCATGAAAGTGTTTCTTCCAATCATGATACTCACTCGACACGCCTCCGACACTTCGACAAAAGTCTTATTACGCGACAGCGCGGCCAAAGGTACGCGTAACGCGAATTGCGCACCAATAAGGCGACGCCGACAAGACTACTAGAAGGGCAAAGTACATCGAGACTACTGTACTGTAGATAACTACCGTACACAACATGGAAAAGCCTTCCCAAACAATAAGCTCCACAAATAAGGCCTCGATTCCATTAGGCGGTCCCAGTAAACGTACATACACGTCTAATGACGGGTTTACTAGCAGTGCGCTCCTTTGTGTCGGGCCAGTAAACAACCTTTCGCAATTATGATTGGTGTCACGAAGGTTACTGTTCACATTTTTTAAATCTCTAAATATTCTTCAAACTTAAAATCTGAACTTAATATGTGTAACAGCGGAGATAGTTAATAATTCGAACGAAAAGTTTGCGGCCAGATTTTTAATTTTGAAAATGGAAATCAAAATTTTGAAACGGAATGGCAAAAAGAAACGTCAAACTTTCAAGGTCGGAGGATGTCAGATGGAGCGTGCGAGGATGCTTTCGGCTGACATGCATATATTGTGGCAGGAGGCACATGACATGTACAACGTGTAGGCCTGTGATCGTCTGTTCGAGGTGGGTATTTTTTTGCTTTTTCACGTGTACCAATGGTACACGACCAGTATGAAGCAACACTCATGGCGAGGAGAGTTTCTTCACACTGGATGATTTGCGCGATTGCTTCGCATATCTAAAAAAGTGAAACATCCAACGGTCATTTCTTGCGCCTATAACATTGGAGCATCTTGACAGCTATGCGGTAAACATGTTTTGTTTGACAAAACAAAAAAAATGGTATGAATTTGTACAAAAACGTACGGCGTCTAGTAAACAACCCGCATTTTCCTCTAATGGAATCTTACCCTAACCTGATATAAATATACCGATCCGATAAAGCTCAAAAGAGCGCTAGATTCCACCATGTAGCCCACCAATCTAGATTCGTGGTGGACGAAAATTAAGATATGTAAAAGCGTGCTCGAATGTCTTATTTGTACGCGTATTCTACACCATTGAACAAAATTTAGAGGTCACAAAATCAAAGTTTTCAAATACCCAAATCCGACTTCCTTTTTTTTTCCAAAATCCGAACACCCGAAATAAGGTCGCGTAATCGCACGCTCCTAAATTGTTACCCGGTACCCGATACGTGTTTACGAAAAAAAAAACCTAAACGAAACTCGATTTCTAGAGACTACCCGAACCCTACGTACATACGAAACGTTCTATATTTTTTTAGTGTTTTGCTTACTCGGCCATACCCTTTTTTTCTTTTTTTTTGGAATAACCCGGTTGAATCCGGATTCGACGCGGCCGGTCGGGTACGGATTACGGTACGACCTGATAGAGTACACCGCCAATCGCTATTAGCGTGTAAGTTTTTTTAGCGTATACGAATAATTAGCGTTGTTTACGCTTATTGGGAATTTGGAAATTTTCGAAGAAATCGTCTACTCTAATTAGGAATTAGGGTTTTTTTATAATAGTGTGGATAATTCTATTTGAGAATAAAAATAAAAAAAGCGGGACGGAATTATTGTACACAACGCTAATAGCGATTGGCGGTGTAGTGATCAACATAATACTCCCAGTAAACAAGTCCGTACTATTACTGGAAACGCCTGAAGGACAAGAGCCGTTACCTCGCACGAAACCAAACGAAATAAACCGTGTACACAGTACAAAACGTACACGCTTAAAAGTGCCAAAGAAACAATGAATCAAAATGCGCGACGTGACGCCCAACCAAATTAAATCACACTATCTACGAGCCAACATTGCTACATTCACACCGGCATTAAAATTAACATTGATTACGCACATTGTAAATTTTAACATTTCCTCCCTCCCTCCTTCCTTTTTTCCCTCCATCCCTCCTTCCCTCCTTCCCTCCCTCTTTCATTCCTTCCCTCCCTCTTTCCTTCCTTCCCTCCCTCCCTCCCTCTTTCCTTTCCTCCTTCCGTCCCTCCCTCCCTCTGTCCCTCCCTCCCTCTTTCTCTCCCTCCCGAACTTAGAAATGGGTTAAGTTAATATGCTAAATTTAATATTTTACATGCAATCAGTTGGAATTGGGCTTAATTATTGTAAATTAGGTTTGGCCGTCAACTCTTTGACCTTTTGAAGCGGTAACTAGAAGTGAAATTAAATTCTAATTCATTAGTTAATTAATGTAATATAAAAATAGAAATCGTTAGAACCTTTCTGGTAAGACACACCACACTTATAGAAATTTAAATTGGAGAAAGATAAATTAGGGGACAAGCACAATATAACGCTTTACAGGAGAAATTGTATTAAAGGAATTTTGCACAATGTTGTCATGTAATTTAAGTTCAAAAATCTATCTTATAAATCCGTTGTTTTCAACTTGCAGTAATTTGCTAAAATCTACCTATGGCTATTTCCTGCAAATATTCTACAATTTTCTTGATTAATACTGGGGTTTGCTTCTTGCTGGAACAACTGCGCACTGATGACTACTTCAAAACCTTAAGACTGCTATAATGATTTGCGAAAATACATTAAATTAGCGAAAGACACGAAGCGATTGTTGAAGTTTGCGACTCTATTTATCCCATCGGTTTTGTGAGGCGAGTGAAGACTCCGCTAGTGGTAATCTGCCACTTGTCTAGGCGGTGTCAATCGAACTAGTTGACTAGTACGATACATCAATGTGACGATTTGTCGCTTCAATTCAACAGTTATGATTCAGCAAAGACGGATGTGGAATCTCAAATCCTTTTTCGGAGCAACCTCCGACAACCTAGAATCAGCAGTTTGTGACCTATGGAAGCAAATAGTAACTTTCAATTAAGACTTAGAAGATGACTTCTTTTGCAAAGATTAGAGTGTGTATTTTAGGAACTATTGTTAAGCTAAAACTTGGACTTAAGGATTTCATATTTTTGCAACCAAATTTTCAATCAATTTACTTGCAGGAATTAGAAGACATGGCACTCGCCAGTCATGTCCTGGAAAAACAACCTTTTCAAATTGAGGGAAGATCCAAGGGCGATTATAAAAACAACTTCTACATAATGTGCATGTCAATTACCGAAAATTAGGACAATTGGGGGAAACATTGTAGCACAATAAACTAGTTACTGCATAAATCTGAATACAAATTAACAAACGCTTAACATGTTTTTCCAGGGATACTGAAACAACAGAGATCAAGTAGAACATAACTAGCAATTAGGAAGGATACCTTCTTATTAAGCTGAAAAATGGCTAAATTACTGTAAAAAACTGGTCATGTTACAAAACAATGAATTTAATCTGTCTCCGTTGTCTGTCAAATGTCTGGAAACCGCTGCATGATTAATCTTAAAAATCCGCAGTTTTGTATTCAAAACTGCTAAGGTACTCTTGCGACCTCTGCAACTGAAAAAGATAACAAGCAAATATATCTCTACCCTATTTGTTACTGTGTGCTTGACACATGACACTTGTCATTGACTGGGTCACTAATCAATCTAATCGGCGATTCAGATGAAACGTGCAAGATAGTTGTTTCCATGACTGCTTGTGGACATGGATGGCTGTTTTCACTTACAAAGTTGGTTTCGGCGTAGGGATGGTGGACATGGATGGTTGTTTTCGCTTACAAAGTTGGTTTCGGCGTAGGGATGGTGATCTGTGTTTTTTTTGAGTGGTAATCTGCGGTAACTGAAAGATGGATGAGTAGTACACTGTGTATCATTTTTAGAGTTAATAGGACTATGTCGGTGCCCCTAATTCTAGCCCTTGAAGGTAAAATAGTATTAATAATACTAATCGTTTTTTCATGAATGCTAATTCTTTGATTGGTTCACAAATAGCCTCGTCATTTGGAACTGAATTAGAATTAAGAACACGAAATAAAGCTCACACTGATTATCTCCTTGCTCTAATAATGATTTACGGTGTAGTGCTTGATGGAGAGGTTTGCTGGTAACTTTGCGTAAAGTGTACAGAGAGCTCAGTAAGAATCAGGACGATTTGTTACCTCCTTATTACAAACCTAAAGTGCCTCCAGAAAACCTAAAAAAAACCTAAAGTGCTTTTTCTATGACTACTGCTTTGGGAAGAACCGCTACGCCGGGATAAACTGCTGCCCAAGGAGAAACAGAGATAAAACATGGAACTCGTAGTGAGGGCTCTGTTCCGTCGGCCCCAAGATGGCCGAGCTCGATTGCAAAATCTGTTGAACGACCCGACACTGACGGTCAGGTTGGTGAAGGTCCCTCCTCCGCTGGAGTTTCAACAGGAGGGGAAGGAGCTGTTGAACTGAAGGCTAACAAAAAAGCCTGTAACAGGGGAACCGGAGAGATTGTGACACTTAGGGAAAGGCAGTTGATGAGGGAAGATGCACAATATAATGATTTTGAGGAGAGAGTAGTCAATGGAAAGGAAGGAGAAGGGCAAGTAGGAGCCGTTTCTACTTCCTCGCAGCAACCAACTTTTGGGCCAATAGGAACACCTTCTGGTTTGGCATCTTTTGAACTTCCTGGATTACCAATTGCAAATTTACGAGAAATGCCTCTCATGTGGGGACCCTCTCATCCCAATTTTGCTGCGCGTCCTCTCGAGGGAACCGTCAGAGGAGGAGGGAGAGGAAGTCATTGTAATACTTGGATTTTGAATTCAATTCGACAATTCAGATTTGACTGGTTTAGTGTGCATTTTTTGAAGATAACACTATCTCAGCAAAATCACACTGCAAAAAAATGTTAGATCAAATGTAAGTCACGAAATTAGTACATCCAGGTAAACAAAATAAGATGTAAAAACTGTATGTCATGTCTAAATTCAATCAATCCATATATCCTTGATTATATAAAATTTCATGGGAACTACACTTGTAATGAAAAACTCCACAGGCAGCTCAAACCTCCATCTTAGCAAACATATCCACAATGTGTGATAAACAAGAAATTACATAAAAGCTTAAATTTGCCTTAGGCAAAAGCTCTCACAGAATATTGCTTCCTGGTTTGGATTTCTCCAAATAATCCTTTGCTACGTTTCGGCTAACAAAAATGCTACCTAAAAACATCAAAGATGTTGCATCATCAAAATTGTTAGCTGACTAAAAAATCATGTATATACACACTACTAGTTGACCATGAACCAATGTACATTGTAAGCATTTTTTGACTGAGCCTACACTAAAATAACCTCAAACTAGACATTGCGATTTCCCTAACCTCCTTAAGCTCTCGCATGGAAAGCATAATTGTGCAACAAAGACAGGCTAGCATCTGACATAGAGATCCACACCGTCGGAGACGTCGAGTGTGTACCCAGTGAGTACGGTGAAAAACTGACACTTGGCGTCGTCTGAGAGGGACATCACGTTGGCGTCCTCCCAGATGGAGGCAATATAGCGTTAAAAAAAAACCGTACATGATTCCGCACATCCCGCCGCGTCGGCCGCAAAGAACGCCTCCCACACGCCCACAAGGAGGGTGTTCTCGTGGAGCTCATATCCCACCACTACGGCGCCGCTGCCAGCTGCAATATCAGATCAAATCACCACCATTAACTTTTAGAAAACCAACAACAGGGAAGGGATAGAGTGAGAAGTAGCGTAGGACATTTAAGAACCTAAACAAAAAGGAAGGAATGGAGTGAGAACACTCATAGAGCACTTGACATTCCCTTGACACCATTGGCTGCAAAGCAGAGAGATAATAGCTGTTGGAGAGAGAGGGAGAGAGAGGGAGAGAGGGAGAGGGAGAGAGAGGGAGAGAGAGAGTTCTCACTGTTGCAAGGCGTGTAGAGGTCGACGCCAGCTGGCATGCTTGGCACGAAGCCGTGAAGCTCGCTGAGGAAATGACACTTGGTGTCGGAGTAGGGCAGCACTTTGGTGTCCTCCCGGATGACTGCGGCGCAGCGGTACTAATTTGCAGCGCAAGAGGCGTCGCAGGCGGCGGCGTTGTCGGCAAAAAACGACTCCCATTTGCCGACAGGGAAGGTGTTGCCGTGCTTCTCCCATCCGGCGAGATCCGTACTGCAAGCAGCTGTAGATGCAGACAAAACGAAAGAAAGCGTCATGCACATGGAATAAAGTGTACGACTGCCGTACCGCAAGCAAATTCTTACAGGGAAGAGGAAAGTGTTGAAATGCATATATTTTCTAGGTCTGAATAAAGGAAAAATTAAGAAAAGGAAGTCAGCAAAGGCAGCCTGCCTCTCGCTCCACTCTCCAAACTCCCACACTTGTTGTAATCACTGAAGGTTGGAGAGGAAGCTAGAGCCATGGCTGCCCATGCTGCCTAAAGAGAGAGACATGCTGTAGTTTTTTGTAGGTTTACCAAAAGTGGTCTTGACAGACCCAGGATTTGATCCTGGTATCTGCTGTTCTTCGAGAATCTAGTAGCCGGTAGCTTTATCCTGTAGTCTAAGACCAATGCTAAAACATATAGGGTACGATATATATATATATATATATATAAATATTAACAATTAGATTAATTCATGAATCCGGTAGCCGTTAGCTTTATCCTATAGTCTAGGACCAATGCTAAAACATATAGGGTACGATATATATATAAATATTAACAATTAGACTAATTCATTTAACGGGATAGTTAGACATAGATATAGTTTGTATTGTACGGACTACGGATTATCTCGAAACGGATATCGCGCATTTGTTTCAAATGTGAAATGAATATTGCGCAATTATTTAGACGACCAATTTTAAAAGTCGGTCTTCATCGAACGGTCGTGGTGCGAGTCAAGATTCCGGAGTGGGCGACTTGGCGTTTTCGAGCACCTCCACTCCGGATGACACGTGGCAAGATCTTGGAGGATTCCGGGATCCACGAAACGCGAGATGACAATTCTGGATGTGACAGATGTCACATTATGGCGATGTCGTACATGGACCGTACAGAAAATTTGCCAGTACCTATACTTTTTTGTACGGTACAGTCTTACAATTTGTCCGTACCTTAGTACTTAAAGGCTTAGAGAGGGGTTTTAGGACTTAGAATAATATTGGTAGGTAGCCGCCTCTCTCCTAAAGAGCACCTGTATAAATAGGCAAACTTTGCCATTTAATTATAACTCACTCAGTGGACCATTTTCAGTGACTCTTTTTGTTGCGGACTCATAGAAGTCCAGGCTACACAAAGGTGTAGTCGGTCAAAGTTTTTGCCTGCTAGGGTGGCTGCATTTCTAAGGGAAATTCAAAGTGGGAAATGTTATCAAAAACACATATTTTAACTTTGCATTCTGAGGAGGAACTGAGCACACAAGAAGTCTTATTTCATACGGGTGAAGTTGTATTGGGGTTTTGACTGTCAAGGTGTTAGCCACTTGGGTTTGTATCAACTTGGAGTCGGCAATATCTAGATAAGCTTCTTGAGAGTTGCCTACTCTGAGGACCAATGGAGGTCTTAGAGTTTAAGAAAGCTTCAGAGGTGCAGACACGAGGTAATTAAAAAAAAAAAAAAAAACATTTGTCTTCTAAAGGTTTTCGGTGTCGAGCGTGCCTAATAAACGTGAGGGAAGTGCCCACAACCTGGAGTTGTCGGCATTCGAGTCCTGCAAATAAACCCCGATTGCAAATGCTTCCCAAAATGATGATCATGCCCATTGCTGCTCACATCCCTCCCCAGATATGCTTGCAAAATAGGAGAGATGCTTGGACAGGGAATAGGGATGAGCGCAAGGGGAAGGCGAAAGTCATCCCCTCCCCCTTCCTTTTCCCCCCTTGGCCGGGGAAAGGGATTTGGGTCTCGGTTATCGGGCTGATATCCCAATTTTTTGCTTTGTCTACAGAAGTCTATCGCACTTTTTTCCCTTAAAACCCAATGTCCTGATCCAAGGGGTTTCAGTTTACTCCGGAACAATAACTCCAAAGCAAAGAAAACTCCAGATGAAGACACAAATGCACTACCATATAGATACATATAAATAAATATGATTGGCTTTCCAGATTTAACAATATCACCTTGCCCCAGAAAAGAGAATAAAGATAGAAAATGTGAAATGTTGCGAAGCAAGCTTAACATACCCCAACAATCAACAAAGACAATTAGAAAAAGGCGACCCCTCTTCGATACTATCGTCAAAAGGTATGGTACTCGTGCAACCTTCGTTGTCCGCAGCTGGAAACCGACCAGACTCTTCTCGGTTCCAAACAACAAAAAGTCCAAAATCACCCAAATGGAATATAGTGCCAACTACCCGCCCGGACTGTGATTTCCAAAAAAGACAGATCTAAAACAAAGATGGCAATAAAGTCGAAACAACACAAAGATTCTCCAAAAGAAGGTTTGTTGGAATTTCTCAGGGTTTCACAGGAGACAGTATTGAAAAGCAACCTGTGTCCTTCGACCCCAAGTGCCTTATACATCAAAGTTTGTCAAATTGCAGGTCTAAAAGTCAAAGCTACGCTCTTAACCAATGAGCGGCAAGCAAGTGTAATTGAACAGACATAAGACAAAATAATCGGTACTACACTCGAGGCAAAAAAGACTCCTTGGACGGCGGTTAGATCCGCGGCCAGAAGTAATTATTTGTTCCACTATTATAAGACAAAGTCTTGAAAATGACACTAACTTGCCAGACTTTGACCTAAAGTAATTAATGGACCAAAAGTCAGCCAGGCCTGAACTAAATTCCTAGTGACAGCTAACAGCAGAATCTACATGAAAATCTGGAAAGTTACGTGGCAATCCACAATATACCCCCCCACGGGGGTTGGTGGCAAATAGTTTCATGTAATCGGATGTTAATCTTTGAGACGGTATAACTTGGTCGTTCAGCCTTCGTTAGGCGCGAAACAAAGTACATTCCGCTCAGTTGGGAAAATCCAAGAATATGGTCCTACTGTGTGCACTCCTTCTTCCGTAAAATGATGACCGTACATGTTAAAAAGGTCTCGGAAATCCTTGGTGATATAAAGGTGTGCTAGTAAAGCACATGAGCTTGACAACTATCGAGCTTGCCTAATTAACGTGAGGGAAGGGCCCACAGCCTGGAGTCGTCGGCATTGGAGTCCTGCAAATATATCCCGAATGTGAATGCTTCCCAAAATGATGATCATGCCCACTGCTGCCCACATCCCTCTTATAAATATGCCTCCAAAATAGGAGAGATGCTTGGAGAGGGAATAGGGATGAGCGCAAGGGGTAGGCCAAAGTTATCCCCTCCCCCTTCTTTTCCCCCCCCCGTGCCGGGGAAAGGGATTTGGGTATCGGTAATCGGGCTGATATTCACATTCCCCCCCCTCTTAGTCAACTGTGACTAAGATATAAAAACAATTACCCGCTCCATTCGCAGTTACCACAGAACCAGGTGCTGGAGGGTAAAGGGTGTGGCTCTTAAGAGGACGGGAGACAGGCTGAATGCCAACACTGACCACATTGATTGCAGACCAATATGTCATGCAGGTGGGAGGATTGATTACAAGCTGATGAACAAGGAGGAGGATTGGCAAAGTAAGTTAAGTGGAAAGTGGGTTTGTCTTCAAATTTCCGAAGATGGCTGGGTGCCACATTGATCTGATTCTCTTTAATTCGTCAACCATCCTTTCCCACCAATGTAAGAACCCCTTTGCTGGAAACTTCAACCACTTTCAAAATTTCTCTCTCGGCAAAAATATCCAGCGTGTCGTTCTTCTGTTGCATCCGATATACAAAGTCCCCCAGCATAAATCGTCGCTGCCGAGGCACATAATTCCCGCTCTGGCGTTGAAAATACCACAACTGATCGCGGTGTTGAGCCGCCTGCAAATTTCCCATGGCAAGAGGCATCTTTCAGTGGAATATCTTGGCTCTGTCGGCGATCAGTTTCTTAAATGTCCCCTTATCATCCATCTCCGAGAGGACCACGCCTTGGGCCGATGCAGCCCCGGGCAAGATGGGATGTCGTTTAAATAAAATGAAATAACAGGTATCAGAGTAGAGAGAAGCCTACCTGCTGAATATGTAACCCATAACAATCGAAGGCACTTTTCTGTCCCACTCCCCCAAATCTTCTTCAACTGCATATTTTCGTAGTGACCACTTCACTGTCTGTACGCACCTTTCGGCCAAACTGTCAGCTTAACGGTGGTCACGGTTGAACAACCGATGGTCGACTAGGCATTTTTCAAAGAGGTTGGAAAATTCTCCGGCGAATTCGAAGCCTTGGTCGGTTAGAACTTCCGCAGGCGCCTTAAATTGGGCTAAAACCCTCTACAAAAAGGCATTTACAATTGCATTGGACTCCTTCCGGAGCAAAACCACCAACTGGATCCACTTGGAAAAATGATCTATCATGACCAGCACGAAGAGGTTCTTTTGCCTGGTGGTAATAAAAGGTCCCAAAAGATCCAACGACCACCGATAAAACATCCCCCGGATAGGAAGCAAATGAAACTCAGTCTTGCCCTTTTTGTCAAAAGCTGCCTTAACTCGATCGCAAGAGGAGCAAGTCTGCACAATTTGGTTGACTTGCACAATTCGGTTGACTTGGGTCCGCAACCCAGGCCACCAATAAGAGCCCGTAACCAAGGAAGTGGTCCGCTTTTGCCCGAAGTGTCCGCATTGCCGATGGAGATTGGAAATCAGAGTTTCTCAATCAGAGGGGGAGGAACCACTTTCCTTGTGCTGTTTGACCATTTTCGAAGGAGAACGCCTCTGTCCCAATCATACGCAGCCATCCAGGACTGTACTCGGGATAATTGAATTCTAGTCAAGTGGGGAAGAGGCGACCCCTGTTGGATAGATTGGAGAGCATCAAGGTTGTTCCAGATGTCCTTTTGTTTGGCCCTTATTCGCGCTTGCCCCTCCACGTCGGCCGAGAAAGTTGACACTTCCCCCCCAGATTGGGGAAGCCATATGAAAGCGAAGGATGCTCGAATGATTCCCTGACTGATCTCAGGGTCCTCATCATGCCGAGCCCCACTAGAATCCATGGTAGAGGGATCAGGATTCCGGCTAAGTTTGTCGGCATTCCCATGGATTTCCTCTGCTCTATCAACAATGTCGAAATCATATTCCTGCAGGATAAGAACTCATCTGGCAAGTTTGCGGGTAAAGTTACTATTTTCTATGATCCATTTCAAGGGTTGGTGATCCATAATCAGTGTGAAATGGACTCCGTACAAATAAGGTCGGAAATGCTGGATGGCCAAAACCGTTGTGAGTAACACTCCGTGGTAACTGCTATAATTCCCCTCTGCTCTGTTGTTGCTTCGAATGTTGTAGGCCACCACATATTCAGCTCTGGCATCATCGACTTGAGCTAAAACCGCATCCAATCTAAACCTTCTTTAATCCGTATAAAAGAGGAAAGGTCTTTGGTGATCAGGCATCCGGAGCACGGGGTGCTGCATCAGAGCATCCTTTAAGAACTAGAAGAAGAACTATTGTTCTTTGGCCCACTGCCACTCTTGGACCTTCCGCAATAGCTGGTTAAGGGGCTGGGCGTGACTACTGAACTGGAGATAAACCGTCGATAGTAATTGGCCAGACCCAGAAAGGTGCGAATGGCCGAGATGTCCTGTGGTGGGGGAAGAGTGTCAAGGGGTGCCACCTTGACCATGTTGGGACCCACAGTCTCGGGAGTCACCTCATGTCCGAGGTAAATGATTTTCTGTACCCCGAAAATACCTTTGCCCGGGAAACATTTCAAGCCCGCTGCTTAGAGTGCCTTGAGAATGATATGGACATGCTCCACGTGTTCCTCAAAAGTCTTTGAGAATATAATAACATTATCAATATAGCACCAGGCACAATTGATTCCTCGGAGCCATTTGTCTATTGCCCGTTGGAATTTGGGCGGTGCATTCTTGAGTCCAAATGGCATGTAAATCCATTCATAAAGTCAGGAACCAGCCCAAAATGCGGTTCTCTCCTTATGCTTCTGTTCCATGGCAATCTGGTGGAAACCATTTTTCATGTCCAAGTTGGAATAGATAGTGGAGCCACCAAAAGAGTCGAATATCTCTTCCGGAGTCGGCATCAGTTACCGGTCAGAGATGGTGGCCGTGTTCAACATGCCATAATATCCGCACATCCAAAAATTAGTGGCCGTGTTCAGCATGCCATAATCTCCGCACATCCGAAAATCTACAGTCTTCTCGGACGAGTCTTTCTTGGGAGGGAGAAGTGTCGAGGAAGCGAACCCATGAAGTCCGGTACTTTCCAAAACCAATCTAGCTTTCACCAAAGTTTTGACTTTAGCCATGATGAATTCCTTTTCCTTGAAAATGAGAGGTTCCTGCTTCTGCCAAATAATAGCCGTCTCGTAGATCAAATCGATTCAGAAAAGTGTTCCTTTGTAAATACCGATATATGTTTTTGACCATGAGAACACCTGCTTGTTTTCGGCCAATAGCTCGGAGAGCCACGCCTTCTGCTGAGGATCCAATTGCTCCCCTAATGTCCAATCCATTTTCCCAGGCTTTAGAGCAGCCCAAGCCTCCGACGGTCTACCCTAGAGGTTAATGTCGAATTCCAATCCTACTGGTGGATCTGCCTCTACTCCTCCGGCTAGGACGCTACTGCTGACAACTTCCGCTAAGCTTTTGCCATCTGAGCAGCCACTCCCCCCCACTAGGAAAACCTGCGGTGGTGATATGTGAATTTTTCTTATCCTTTCTCTCCCCCCCTCAAGCTGCAAAGTTGCCTGCATCGCTAACAACTGAGGAGCTTGAAGGTAAACAACCCTGGATTTCAGGGACTTGAGACAAGAAAAGGCGAGTGCATGCTTGAGTACCCATGTGATCGAATTCAAATCCATACTCTGCCCAATTAGGCTCCACCTTTGAAGGTATGAATACGTGGTGCTGCCGTGGTCCCTTTCTGAAATCCCATCGCTTCTTCCTGTCTGCAATTGTCGGTGTTGTTCTGATTCCCGCCTTACTGTCAAAAATCATTCCCGCTGCTCCTTTTTCATAAGCGTGATTGTGAGGGAAAGAAACCAAAGTCAAGAGTGCTCTCCGTGTTAATCTCGGTTTATTGCACCGAAAGAAAGGAGAGTGGTCTAGTCGCGTCAAAAGGGTGGCCATCCTGCCTTCCCTAAGTATTTGTTGCACCGAATTTTGCGGGTCGAGGACTTGCTTGTCCAAAAGTCGCCGGAGTATTGGAAGCGAGATCATATTGGTCCAAATGCCCTTACTTTGTGTGCTCTGGATCCCATCTGTGCGGCGTCAAAAACTAAGGGAGCTCCTAAAATCCGGGTTACGAGATTCCAACTGTCCGCAACTTTTTTCGTTTTATCATCTCCCAGGTTGACATTTTCCAGAACGTACCCCACCAGTGTGTTTTGGTGCCGTTGAAGCCACATGATTAATTCGATCATCCAGTGAAATGTTCCACTTCTGCGGTCTTGATGTCTTTTACCTTGTCCTGCTAGGGAGTATCTCTGACAAGGCCAGCCTGCCAACACCAAATCCAGTATTCCCAAACTAGCTAGATGGGGCGCCATGATGTTTTCTACATTTTGGGGAAGACTTCGGTGAATTGTGGAAAAGGCTTTCACTAGAAGCTGTTGAGGATATAAGTGATGAAGTTGGTTGAGGCGGTGTTCGCTGACACCCCACGCCTTGGGTGATATTTCCACGGCTACGTTTGACTCCACCAGATATCCTGCTTTCAAAACCCCTTTCCATATCAGAACTAATTCTAGAAAAGAGAGATAAAATACGGAGTCCGGAATCGTGGGCTGCCAATGACACCACTTGTCGATTAAACTCCACATTACCGGACTTGGGTGTGGAAGCATTTGACCTAGGTGTAAAAACTACTTCCTTTAATGATAATGCCGAAAATGTTACATCCACTCCTCGTCAGAGTTTTGCCACCTGTAATAATATATTCTTATATTCCTCTTCCCACCAATTGGAAATTGGGAATTCCTAGATTTATTTGGCGATATCTGTGGAACTGCCGACCAATTCCGTGAGAGATGAGGTAGTATACACCGGGTAGCAACCTGACACTGGGACATTTGTCTTCCCTTTGTTCCATTAATCCAAAGGAACCACCACTTTGGATCCTTCCGAATTTCCATGGTCCTTGACGGTACATTGTTCCTTCCCCACGCTCAAACTCATATTGAGCTGGGTCCAAGTGGCCATTCCCAACATAATTTCGAATTGAGTCCCTTCCACCACCCAGAAGGGAAGCTCAATTTTCACCCGTTGGCCTCCGTCATCAGAAAACTCCATTTCCATGGCCTTGATTATTCCATAGACTGGTTGACTGCGCCTGCTTACGGTGCTTAAGCAGATATTGCTTGGGCAGATTTCAGGCTGGAGTTCCTCGAGCATTTTCTGCAAAGCGGAGGTGGTAATGAGGTTGGGGAGCGCTCCAATGTCGACCACAGCATCTTCGTATTCCCCGTTTCCGTTGAGCTTGAAGTTCCCGGTTTGGTTCAGTATAAGAGCCACTGATAAGGCTTTGTAGTCCCTATCCACTATAGGGGTTTTAGGATCGGTGGACAAAAAGACTGCGGTTGGCGGAGTGGTCCTGTCTACTCCCCCGTTTCTAGAGTGGATCTCTTCTCCGAATGCCTGAATGAGGATTTCTTCGGGCATCTTGTGGGAGGATTCTAGAGTCATCACGTGTGTGAGGGCATATGGCATGAGGTGCCGGCCTAGCATGACAGTCGGTTTGGAGGAAAGGAAGTGTTGCTTTCGGTGAAGATGGGGATGAGTTCGGTTCGTGCAGATCCTGATCTTGTCATTCTTTCTCACTCTCGGAGCCGGAATCTGGGATTGGAGGTGTTTGGGGAGTGTCATTCTCCGAGCGTTCTGCCATATATCTCTCAAACTAGTCCTGGTTGTCCTTATTCTCTCGTTCTAGTGACTCCTTCTCTCGCTGCTATTTCTCGTTTTGGTAATTTTTGAATCCGGGAGGAAATTTAGGTTCAAGAGGAAGAGATGGTGGGTGATTGGGTTTGATTCCTAAGCCGATGTCGCTTTTTCAGCATTACTGCCCTGGGAGTAAATGACAAAGGCCTTGTAGCTTTCCGGTTGTGATCCGTCTGACCCATTTTCTGCTTGTCCTGTCTTTGCATGGAGGTGGAATTGCGGAGTTGTCGGCGGCTGTCTCCCAACCCAACATTCCAAGCTCCGGACAGGAAGGTTCGGGCATGGTGGGCATTTCGGGGTTCCAAATCCCAACCCAATAAGTCGTCATCGTTGGCACCCGCTGTGCCTTGAAGCTCAAGCTCCGCGAGCTTTTGTAACAACTCTTGTTTCAGCTTTTGGAGTCGTTGTGCTGTTGTGAGTGGAGTAGGCCGGGAAGAATATCCCAAGCGGAGGGCAGCCAACTCTGCAGCCATTCCGGCCAGTTGCTCACTCTGCTGCTGTATGATGATCTCCGGCGTAAGCTTGGCCAGAGCAACAGGGGCTCGCTCAGGTCTCTCCGGCGTGGACATAAGTTGGCGCCCCCAAGGGTAAAGAAGTTGAAGTGGGAGAGGGTTAACGGTTGTTTCTCCTTCTCCATTAAATAATGCAAATAACATCATTTCCTTGGGTACTCCATTTTTTCGGAAACATTGCCCTTCCTTATGCCCCAAAAATCCACAAGGTTCGCACTTGGCGCCCTCGGTGGTATATTTACTCCGTATTTCGTTGGAGATTTGAGCCTCATCAAACTTTGGAAGTTTGATTTGCCGCAACTGAGAACGGGGAAATCTTAGAGGTTTCGCTCCGTGAAGTTGACGGTAAGTATCTTTGTTACTTGGTTTGTCTCTCCCCTCCCTCCTGAAAGAGCAAGGCCTGATTCTTTCTTTCAGAAGTTTAATGCATGAAAGTTTCAGGTAAGACTTCCACCCATGACCCATTGCGGACAATTATAATTTTGAGGTAACTGTGTGCTTTACCTTGAGCACATCTACTACAATCACTTAGATTCTCACTTTCACCGAATTAAATCCCTTCCACTACTCCCATCTTTTTCATTTCTCTTAACTTATCTAGATTTACATGCCCAAGCCTATTATGCCACAACATTATTTCATGAACACCAGCATAATAAAGTTTCTTCTTTTCATTGCTTAAAATCAGCCTAAACATCCCTTGGTTACCTTTTTCAGCAGTGAAATAAACTTCCTCCTCAAAACTAGCAGTAAAGACTCCTTTCCTATTGGTAGTAGCAAAACCCTTATCATCTAATATAGACACTGAGATGAGGTTTTTGTTCAGCTCCGGAATAAACAATACATCGGAGAATGTAACTATGGATGTCTTTCCTTCTACTAACACTTTTAGATCTACTAATCCTACAAGAGTAGTAGTGACTATCCTCCCATCCCCGTACTCTATCTCTACGGTGGGAATCTTTCTTATCTTAGTTGTTGGATTGGCACGTGAAGCTGGTCCAATACGGGGTAGAATATGGAAATATCCATACTCGAGCCGCCCGTAATAAATGGGTACGTACCCGCCAGTCTCAACATCGAGCTGGTGGCACAGTGGTAGTGCGTTCGCAGCTGAAGTGAAAGGTCCCAGGTTCGAACCCTGGCCGGCTCAATTTTCCCAAGTGTGGGACATGCCGAATCCCGGATTTCTAGGAAATCTAACATTAGTGAACACGTGTTTATCTTTACACATATGCATGGATGCACTTGAATCTTCAATCCAGCCTGCTTCACCTTTCAATCCACCAAAAGCACATTTCTGCTTTCGTGGAATTTCGACCTCGTTTTTTGCTTCCAACTCCTCATCCAATAGGAGTTCATCGTCCTCCTCCTCGGATTTCGCCTCATGTACCTGTGTCACAAGGGCTTTTTTCTTTCCTCTTGAGAGTCCACCGGTCTGCCCCTCCTTTAACCGTAGCTCGGTTAACTTAGTGCATTCAGCCATATAGTGCCCCGGTTTCTTACAAAAATGGCACAAACCCTTAGGAGTCCTTGGTCCAAACTCCTCGGTCTGATTTTTTTGCCCCTCCCTTCGATAATTTCCAACCTGTTTTCTGGAATCATTGTTTCTCTGATGGGTCCCAGTTGCCAGAGCTTGCCCACTCTTTCCTCCCCTTCGGATCTGTAAAAGAGGTAGCAACACCCCACAATACGTCACAATGCACAGCGGAAAACACCAAGGACCTCCCCGTAGCAACAACAGGAGCACACAGAACTCGCAGACAGGGTTGGGCTTTATTAATTGAAAAGAGAGTACAAGATTGCGCTAGCTGCGTAAGTCTATTTCAGGTCTACTTCCGGTCCCCTATTCACTAGGTCTACCTGTCTATTTAAACTAGTTAACTGCTGGTCAATTTAGTACTATACAGCTGTACACGTGGACCTTCGCGGCCAATCCAAGATCTATCCAAACTTCCTTCTATAACTATACAGTTCAATCTACACAATTGCGACGTTGCTATGCTGCGCTGCTACGCCGCTGCGCTACTAGTTGCTACGCCGCTAAGTTGCTATGCTGCTATGCTGCGCTGGTCTGGAATCGCAGCTGCGCTGCTCTAGCATCGCAATTGCGCTGCTCTGAAATCGCAACTATAGCAGCCTAGCCCTAACTACTAAGTACCCAATTCTGTAACCCTGTTACAATGCCTTCCACTAAGGATTCAGCGTCCCGCTGAACTTTGATGGAGTCAGGGAAACTGCAGTTGCCGGAGTATGTTGTATGTTTCTTCACGATACTCCTCGAACTCCTGGCGAATGATGTCGAGTTGATGTTGGAGCTGTTCACATCGGGTCTCCAGTAACGCGATGTGACGATCTGCAGCTGCCAACCGCCGCCGAGTAATTCGTTCCCGAACCTGATTTTCCGCTTCCTCCATGGGTACTTCGGTTTGTTGCGGAACGTCCGCAGGTGTAGGCTCCTCGGGTGGCGCAATCTCGGGTTCTCCGGGTTCAGCCCCTGGGGTAGCTTCCTCTGGTTCCTCGTCCGCCGGTTCCCACCGAGGTACCTTCTGTAATTTGAAGCACACGTGTTTTCTTGCAGCTCGGGCCCGCTGCAGAGCATTCCTTCGAGCCAGCTTGAGTACTCGCACTTCAGGGGTGACTTCCGCTCGAGAGATGATGTCGTGGAGGCAGACATCCCACGGGTGATAATGGCGAAGTAACCCGGGAACATCAATTCTGTACCTGTAGTTTTCCTCTACCACCTCTACGAACGGTAAGGTGTGAGGATTCAGCTGCACATAGCCTTTATGATTATTCCCCAGGTCCTTGGTCCGCATGAAATTCCACGCTGGGTGTGACGGAACGTTGGTAGGGATGCGGATAGGATCTCTAGGCTTCCCTAAACGCCATTCTTCGGGCCACTCTGAGGGGTCCCAATAAAACCTTTTGGCGAAGTTGAAGGCGAGGTCCGGATGCTGGGTGTCGACCGGTAGTGGGAAGAGGTAGTCGGGAATTTCCTCTCTCTGTTCACTCTCCTCCTCCGAATCTCTTCGGTTTTCGCGCAAGAGAAACACATCATCACCGCTGGGGTATTGTTCCTCCGCCTTCCTCTCCGCGCTTTCAGACGATTGATCGTCTGGAGTGCTCTCCTTGGTTGGGTCCCGCGTCACCTCCAAATCTGAGGCGCGCTCCTCAATTGGCGGAGGCGTTGGTTCGCGTTCCGGCTCCTCCGCCTCCGACAGCTCATGATCTGCTTGAAGTTCTTGATCACCTTCCCGGGTTGGGGTGTATTCAGGGTCCTGTGAGTTCTCTGACCCCTCCCCTCCACTGGTCTCCGCCGGTCCTGCCTCGCAACTGACACTATCCTCCGGTTCCGGCTCCACTTCTACCTCTCTTCGATTGCTTGCTTCCACCATGGCTTCTGCCGCCCTTAGCAATCTCTCGGGACGGCTCGGGTCTCCTTGTCCCACCCGTACCAGTCTCCTCCTTTTCGAGGGTGGAGAGGACGACGACGCCATAGACACTGCTGAACCAGACAATTCCGGTAGCTCCAGAAGCGGAGGTAAAGTAATTGTGCGGAGGGAAGCCGTTTCCAAGCTGCCGAGACTGAGTTAGTTGTGAGGACGAATGATGGTTGTATTCCCGGGGGTTGAGGGTTTCACTTATGGGCTGTGCGCAGCGTCGCAGCGTGCGAGGGTATCGCAGTATCCAACATGTCTAAAACTGCGTTGCTGCGGCGGAACCGAGGGTTCGTCGTTACCTACATAGTGAAACACAATTGCGCCGTTGCGCTTTCCTGTCAGCGCAGTGGTGATACTGCGATCCTCTGACGTCATCATGACCATGTTGCGCTGCGGTGGTTGCGCTGCTACAGCGCTGCAGTGTGGTAACATCGCCGCTGCGGTCCTTTGCCGCGTCCCCAATATTATTGCGATGGTTGCGCCACTGCGATTCGCCCCTTTGTTGCGGCCGCTGCAATTGCCCCTCGGGTAAAGCTGAGTGTCCTCACTCTGCAGAAACCGGCGCAGCAACTCCGGGGAATGCAGATCCCCCTCGTCCACCCAAGAGTCGTCCTCAGCACCGTAACCCTTCCAACGCACCAAGTATTGCGTGGAGTTAGAATTCCGAGAGCGACGTGACTTAAGGATCTCTTCCACCTCATACTCGTCTGAGGTACCTTGAACGGGTTGTAGAGGAGTATGCCGTCGTCGGTTAGGGAACACCGAATCAGGATCACGGAATGGTTTAAGGAGGGAAACATGGAAAACATTGTGGATATGCCAGTCCGTCGGGATATCCAACCTGTAAGCGACGTTGCCCACACGGGACAGAATTGTGAACGGGCGCGTGAACTTTGGGGCTAACTTTTTAGAGAGGGCTCCCGGCAAGGAGAGGTTTGCCATATTAAGGCGAACCTTGTCCCCCACACAGAAGACTATTTCCTTCCGGTGAGCGTCCGCCTGCGACTTTTGGCGATCCTTTGCCAGTTGGAGCGCCTTTGCCGCCTTTTCCAGGTTGCCTTGCAACGTCTTGGCAAAGTCTAAAGCAGCCGGTGTTTCGCAGTCCGCTACCAATAAAGTGTGGGGAAGAGTGGGTTGTCGTCCATTGAGGGAGAAAGGCGTAGCATTTGTTGACGAGTGGACTGCACTGTTGTATGCTACTTCGATTGCCGTTAAATGGTCCACCCAATCCGTTTGGTGCACCGAGACATAAGCCCGCAATGCTTCCTCCAAAGTCCGATTCACCCGTTCAGTTTGACCATCAGTTTGAGGGTGGTAGGCTGTGGACATGGCAAGCTGCGTTCCGCATAACGCAAATAGATTTTGCCAAAAGTGGCTCACGAATTTTCGATCGCGGTCGCTGACGATCCTTTTTGGAAGACCGTGATGGCGGAATATTTCCCGAAAGAATAAGTCCGCAATATCTCGTGCAGTAGCCGTAGTGGTCGTGGGTAGAAAATGTGCCATTTTCGTTAGGTAATCCACGACGACGAAGATTGAGTCGTAGCCCTCCTTCGTCCGGGGAAGGGCCACGATAAAATCCATCGAGATCGCCTCCCAAGGAACAGATGGTATTGGGAGGGGTTGTAACAGACCTTGTTGCCCTGAATCAGATTTGTTTCTATTACACGAGTCACACGTCCGGACATATTCTGCAATGTCTCGAGTCATGTTTGGCCAGTAATACGCTTCAGCGACACGTGCGGTTGTTTTATCTCGTCCAAAATGTCCACTGAGCGGCTCGTCATGACTCATTTGAAGAATTGCGTGACGAAGTGCCGTATTTGTCGGCACATATAGCCGTGTTGTCTTACTCGGTCTATACCGCCACATATCATTGGCAGTTCGAACGAGTACTTTCCGTTTGACAAGTTCCTTTAGTGAACCATCATCGCCGTAGGCGGCCTTTATCCGACTTAACCACTGTTCGTCCACTTGCACCGTACTGGTGACTGCGCTGAGCTTCTGATTTTGCGCTTCGGTCAACGCTGCGCTTTTCTCTTTCACAGAGTCTCCGTTCCTCTGCTGCGGTGCTTGCGGTTGTTGCTCCGCTGCCGGCGCAGCGACGTCAGGTCTTCTTGACAGCGCATCCGCCGGGTTCGTTTTGCCCGGCTTATATTCAATAACAAGTTCCGGACCGAAGGTTTGCAGGAACGTCATCCAGCGCACTTGTTTCTTGGACAACTTCGGCTGGGTTTGGAGATATTGTAAGGCGTGGTGATCCGTGATAACCGTGATCCGTTTTCCCTGAACGTAACACTTCCAAACCTCCAGCGCATTGATAATAGCTATTGTTTCCTTCTCATGGGTAGCCCAGTTCAACTCTGCTGCCTTTAGTTTGCGACTGTCGTAGGCGATGGGTTGAAGGCCTTTTCCTTGATCCTGCATAAGGATCGCTCCAATAGCCATATCGCTAGCGTCAGTAATTACCGTCCAAGGTAAATCCGGATCGGGAACAGCTAACACAGGGGCGGTAACCAACCGCTCCTTTAGCGTGTTAAAGGCTGTTTCTTGCGCCGCTTTCCAATCATAGGGCGCATCATTCTTGAGCAATTCCGTGAGCGGTGCAGCGATTTTTGCGAAACCTTCGACAAAACGTCGATAATAGGAGCATAGTCCGAGAAAGCTTCGTAACTCCGTAATATTCGCCGGCTGCGGCCACTCCTTTACTGCTCTAGTCTTGTTGGGATCCACTGCGATCCCGTCCCGGCTCACCACATGGCCTAGAAAGTCAATTTTCTCCTTAAAGAAGTCACATTTACTTCTTTTTGCGTATAACTTATGCTCCCGAAGGACTTGGAGGACCGTCCGTAAGTGCTTCACATGCTCCTCCTGCGTTCGGCTATACACCAATATGTCATCTAAGAAGACGATCACGAATGCGTCCAGATATTGTCGAAAGATGGAATTCATTAAATGCATAAAGGTCGCCGGTGCGTTAGTCAACCCGAACGGCATTACCCGAAACTGGAAATGACCGTATCGAGTTCTGAACGCCGTCTTTTCCACATCCTCCTCGGCAATTCTGATCTGGTGGTAGCCGCTCCGCAAGTCTATTTTCGAAAAATATTTGGCACCTCGAAGTCGATCCAACAATTCGTCTATCCTCGGTAGGGGGTCGCATTCTTCACCGTTAACTTGTTCAGCGCTCGGTAATCTATACACATACGGAACCCTCCATCTTTCTTGTTCACAAAGAGAACAGGGGCTCCATACGGTGACTTGCTTGGTTCGATTGCTGCGGCTTCGACCAACTCCGCGAGTTGCTTTTTCAATTCGTCCACCTCGGTGTAGCTCATCTTGTACATCCGATTAGCCGGAGGTACCGCTCCACAAACAAGCTCTATTTTATGATCCACTTCGCGCTTTAGAGGTAATCCTTTGGGGAGCTTCGGGGGAAATACATCTCCGTACTCTGTGACTCTGTGACCTCCATAAGTCCTCAGAGTGGACAGCTTCCAAGAAGCCTCTAGGATAATCCTGACCCCTTTGTGTTTAAGCAAAAATAACTGCCACCTTGGCAGACAAAAACTCTGACCAACTTCACCCCTGTGAAGGCAAGACTCCCTTGAGTCGATAGCAAAAAGAATCTCTGAATTTGCTCCCCTGAGCAGTAAGTTATGGAGGGTCAAAGTTGACCTTTTGTACAGAAGCTCTCTGGGAGAGAGGGTCCTATCTTCTAATTTTTCTAAGTCCTATCTCTCTCACAAACTCTATCTACTGATGTACGGAACCAATCAAAATTGAGTTCCGTACGTAAAAGTACAGCTGCCGGTGTACTTTATGTACGGACATTGTACGACATGGCCAAAATGTCGACACATGTCAAATCCGAATTCGGTGCCATAATCTCCGGAGATTCCACAATCCAACGGAATTTCGCCACGCGTCATCCGATGTGGCGATGGCCACAAACCGCCGAAATCTTCCTCCGCGATCTCGGCGCTAATTCCGGCCGTCCGATTAAATTCGGCTTTAATCGTAGCCGTAATAAATACATGCGCGGTATTTGTTTCATTTACGAAACAAATGCGCGGTACTGATTTGTGTCCGTACCGTAAGTCGTACATTATATATTACTGGATCTATGTATCCCGTAATTCATTTCAGTTAAATGATTTATCGCACGTATACTTATTTAAATAAATATCAAACTATATGCAATGTAACACTACTGCTAGACTTAACGGCTAAGGTTTCAGCTATTTCCTATCAGCCGGCCGGTAGGTACGTGGATCAAATCCTGCCGCCGGCACATACCTTTTAATTAAATAAATAAACACTACCATAAAATTCCTGTAAACCTCAGGATAGCCAAGGTAGCCATGGCTCTAGCTTCCTCTCCAATTTCTCAGTGAGTGCGACAAGTTTGAGAGTTGGAGAGAGAAGTTAGAGATAGACTGCCTCGACTTCTATATTTCTTTTCAGACCTAGAAAATACTAATAAAACCATTAGTTTCTACACTCCCCTTATTTTCTAGTCAATCTTTAATTTCAGGCCACACTTCTCCCTGCAAAAATTTAGCTTAGGGGAAGGCACAGGTTTGGTCATCATATCTGCTACCATCTCACTATCTGGTCTGTACTCTAAACTGATTATTTTGTTTTCTACTTTCTCTCTAACAAAGCTGAGTCTGATGTCCATGTGTTTGGCTTTAAAATGGTGTTTAGGATTGGCAGAAATAGCGATTGCTGCATGATTATCACAAAATATTTTCTGCACACCACTCTTAAGGTGACCAAGCTCACCAAGCAAAGACTTGACCCACATGAATTCTTTTACAGCAGAGCAAGAGGCCATATACTCAGCCTCCATGGTGGACTGAGCAATAACCTTTTGTTGTTTGCTACTCCAACAGCAAGCCCCATCACCCACATATAATACATATCCAGAAGTACATCTCCTCATCGGAGCATCACCATAACTGGCATCACTCCAAGTAGTGATGTCAGTATTCTCCCCACCCAAATGCAACCATAGATCTCTAGTTCCTACCAAGTATCTAAGGACTCTCTTAGTTGCCTCCCAATCCTTCTTAGTGGGAGCATTTAGACTTCTACTCAGCACTCCTACAGCTGCAGCTAAATCCGGCCGGGTACAATTCATAAAATATATTAGACTTCCCACTACTTGCCTGTAAGGAATAGTCTGCATGAACTTCTGTTCATCAGGAGATAATTCCTCGTCTAAGACTATGACTCCTTCTTCCTCACTCCACTCACTTCCCTTCTTCAACTCCATTGGAGTTGTACAACTATTAGCTTTATCCATTTGAAATTTTTCAAGCATGTTCCCTATTGCTTCCTTTTGAGTCAATCTTCTAATTTTCCTTTTTCGGTCTCTCTCTACTTGAATTCCCAAAATATATTTTGCTTCCCCCATATCCTTCATTTCAAATCTCCCCTTAAGATCGGTTTTCAGTTTATTAATTTTTTCCATTGATTTACTTAAAACAAGCAAATCATCAACATAAATTGCAATAAATATAAAACCTTCCTCATCTTCGAAAACATAGATTGAGTGATCTGAGCTGATCCGAATATATCCTAGACCGGTAAGAAACTCATCAAGCTTCTTATTCCACTATCGAGGCGCCTGTTTCAAACCATAAAGAGATTTAATCAGCCGGCATACCTTACTCTCCTCTCCTTCTTCCACAAACCCTTCGGGTTGTCGCATGAAGATCTCCTCTTGCAATTCTCCATGCAAAAAGGCTGTTTTGATGTCCATCTGGTGCACTTCCATGTCTTCCGCCGCTGCTAAACTGAGAGGTATGCGGACGGAGGGAAATCTGACCACCGGGGCAAAGGTTTCCTCGTAGTCAATTCCTTCCTTTTGTGTAAATCCCTTTGCCACTAATCTGGCCTTGTAGCGCTCGATTGTGTTATCTGGGTTCAGTTTTAGTTTGAAAACCCACTTACAACCGATTGGTTTTCGGTTAGGTGGACAGTCCACCAGCTCCCAAGTATCGGCTGCCATGATTGAAGCCATCTCCTCATTGATGGCTGTCTTCCACCGGTTTCTTTCTGGACAAGTCATCGCCTCTCCATAAGTTTGAGGTTCATCTTGATGAGATAGTTTAATTACCTTGTTATTAACCAGTTTTCCTTGCAGTCTTTTGCTACTTCTCCTCCCCCCTTCAAAATCTGAGGCCGGAATAGATGGTTCTCGTGGATTCTTTCGAACAAACTCGGCTTCTCCCCTATCCCTTGATTCTGAATCAATTTCCACCACGTCTTCCGCTTCGAGTAGAGTTGTCACTGGAGTTTCCACAGCCGAGTCCTTTTCAGTCTGATTTGTTCCTGCAAGAATGTCATCTTCTCTAAAACCTGGATAGTTAGGAAGCTCAAAGTCATCGGAATTTTCTGACTCAAATCTGATTTTTACTGACTTCGTATATTTGAAGGGATCTACAGACTTTCCTTCATCCATAACTACTAGATGCTTTACTAAGATTATATCTTCCCTTTTTAGATCATAAACTCTATATCCTTTAACATCTTCATCATATCCTAATAAGTATCCTGGTTTTACTTTAGGATCTAGCTTCCAATTGGACCGATCAGTATCTAGACTGAACACTTGACTGCCGAAAACCTTTAAGTGAGATATGTCTGGTTTCCGGCCTGTCCATCTCTCATAAGGTGTTTGATCTTTTATAGCTGAAGTAAGAACTCTATTCTTCAAGTAATTAGCACAGTTCATTGCTTCTGCCCAAAACCTTTTCCCTATCTTTTTATCTGACAACATACTTCTAGCACTATCACTTAGTGTTCTATATAACCTTTCAGCTACCCCATTCTGTTCAGGATTTTCTGGCACTGTCTTTTGGTGATGAACCCCATCTTCCCTCAGAAAATCCTCAAACTGGTTAGAAGTATACTCTCCACCATTGTCACTCCTTACTCTCTTGATTGGAGTTTCATGGAGTTTTTCGCTCAATGCTTTATATTCTCTAAAACAATCCTCAGCTTCGGACTTGTTTTTCAAAAAATATACCCGGGAATACCGAGACCAATCATCAGTTATAGTCATCATAAATCTCTTCCCCCCCGGTGAGGGCACTTTAGCCGGTCCCCAAATATCTGTGTGTACTAGATCTAGAATTTTTTCTCCCTTATAGGTGGCTGACTTAGGAAAGGGTAATCTGTGTGCTTTACCTTGAGCACATCCACTACAATCACTTATATCATCACTCTCACTGAACTGAATCCCTTCCACCACTCCCATCTTTTTCATCTCTCTTAACTTATCTAGATTGACATGCCCAAGCCTCTTATGCCACATCATAATATCATGAACACCAGCATAATAAAGTTTCTTCTTTTCATTACTTAAGATCAGCCTAAACATCCCATGGCTACCTTTCTCAGCAATGAAATAGACATCATCCTCAAAACTAGCAGTAAAGACTCCTTCCCTAGTGCTAGTAAAAAAACCCTTATCATCTAATACTGATGTAGAGATAAGATTTTTGTTCAGCTCCGGAATAAACAATATATCGGAGAATGTTAATATGGATGTCTTTCCTTCTACTAACACTTTTAGATCTACCGATCCTACAAGAGTAGTGGTGACTATCCTCCCATCCCCGTACTCTATCTCTACGATGGGAATCTTTCTTAACTTAGTGAACAGGTGTCTATCCTTACACATCTGCATGGAGGCACCTGAATCTACAATCCAGCCTGCTTCACCTTTCAATCCACCGTAAGCACATTTCTGCCTTCGTGGAATTTCGACCTCATTTTTCGCCTCCAACTCCTCATCCAAAAGGAGCTCATCGTCCTCGTCCTCGGATTCAGCCTCAAGTACCTGTGTGACAAGGGCCTTTTTCTTTCCTCTCGGGGTACCACCGGTCTGCCCCTCCTTTAACCGAAGCTCGGTTAGCTTAGTGCACTCTGCCATATAGTGCCCCGGTTTCTTACAAAAATGACATAGTCCTTTGGGAGCCCTTGGTTCGAACTCATCGGCCTGTTTTTTTTGCTCCCTACCCCCATAGTTTCCGACCGGTTTTCGGGAATCCCTGTTCCTCCAATCAGTCGCTGTTGCCAAGGCTTGGCCACTCTTTCCTCCCCTTCGGATCTCAATTGTATTCTCTTGAACGAGAATCATTCCTACCACTGAGTTCCATATCCACCTTGAGTCAGGCAAGTCCTGCACACGGTAAACTATGTTCACGAACTCATCAGGTAACTTCATCAGTAAACAGTTAACCTTTTCTTTTTCACTAAAATCTTTTCCCGTACTCTGTAGCTCCATGAAGAGTGTAGCAAGCTCATTGCAAAAATCAAACATATTTCCCCCTTTGTATACATACTCCTTAACTTTCTGATCAGCCAACTGTTGTTGCTGAATCGTACCACTTCGGTACATCTCTATAAGAGCCATCCAAAGATCGGATGCCCTTTCTACCTGCAAATGAGGACATGCAAGTCCTTGAGTGAGATGGCGTAGGATGAAGTGCTTTGCCGCCATATTGTTGAAGTCCCAGGTTTCAGTATCATTCTCCTCGTTCCTCGGAATAGGTGACATGAATGGTAAACCAGTTGTTATTGGTGTGGTCGCCTCCTTCTCCTTTCCTTTGTCCACCACCTCTCCTTCCTTTGTTTCCTCCGTTGAAGGTGAATCCTCTTTCCTGGTGAATCTGCTTCCTCCAAACCCTGGAGGAATTCCAAGACTTGATGGACGCCCCAATCGTCCACTCACTATCCCCCAAAACCTTTTTTCGCATAGAGCTCCTATCATCATACTTTCCCAGTATATGAAGCCAGTTCCATTAAAGATTGGTACCCTAGAGGGTGGGCCCATAACCTGTGACTCTGTGACCTCCATAAGTCCTCAGAGTGGACAGCTTCCAAGAAGCCTCTAGGATAATCCTGACCCCTTTGTGTTTAAGAAAAAATAACTGCCACCTTGGCAGACAAAAACTCTGACCAACTTCACCCCTGTGAAGGCAAGACTCCCTTGAGTCGATAGCAAAAAGAATCTCTGAATTTGCTCCCCTGAGCAGTAAGTTATGGAGGGTCAAAGTTGACCTTTTGTACAGAAGCTCTCTGGGAGAGAGGGTCCTATCTTCTAATTTTTCTAAGTCCTATCTCTCTCACAAACTCTATCTACTGATGTACGGAACCAATCAAAATTGAGTTCCGTACGTAAAAGTACAGCTGCCGGTGTACTTTATGTACGGACATTGTACGACATGGCCAAAATGTCGACACATGTCAAATCCGGATTCGGTGCCATAATCTCCGGAGATTCCACAATCCAACGAAATTTCGCCACGCGTCATCCGATGTGGCGATGGCCACAAACCGCCGAAATCTTCCTCCGCGATCTCGGCGCTAATTCCGGCCGTCCGATTAAATTCGGCTTTAATCGTAGCCGTAATAAATACATGCGCGGTATTTGTTTCATTTACGAAACAAATGCGCGGTACTGATTTGTGTCCGTACCGTAAGTCGTACATTATATATTACTGGATCTATGTATCCCGTAATTCATTTCAGTTAAATGATTTATTGCACGTATACTTATTTAAATAAATATCAAACTATATGCAATGTAACACTACTGCTAGACTTAACGGCTAAGGTTTCGGCTATTTCCTATCAGCCGGCCGGTAGGTACATGGATCAAATCCTGCCGCCGGCACATACCTTTTAATTAAATAAATAAACACTACCATAAAATTCCCGTAAACCTCAGGATAGCCAAGGTAGCCATGGCTCTAGCTTCCTCTCCAATTTCTCAGTGAGTGCGACAAGTTTGAGAGTTGGAGAGAGAAGTTAGAGATAGACTGCCTCGACTTCTATATTTCTTTTCAGACCTAGAAAATACTAATAAAACCATTAGTTTCTACACCTCGAGAAGTTTTGTCACGACTTCCGGGGCCTCTTCGGAAGTCTTTCCAATGTCGTCACTTTCTTTGGAGTCGAAGTCAGGGTCCTTCTTCTTCCATTCTTCTGGGATCTCCTCCTTCGCCTCCTCCTTTGGCTGGACGACCGCCATACAAATCGTTTCCCCTTTCTTGAGTGCCCTCTTAAGCTGTAAGGCCGAAAGCAGGCGTCCCTCTTCCGCTCCTTTACCAGCCGCTCTCGCTGTTACCTCAAACTCTTCTTCACCTTTCTTCACTCTCATGGTGCCATTTCTCCAATCAATCGTCGGATTCCATTTTTGCAGCCACGGCTTCCCCAATATTACCTCATGGTCCCCAAGAGGTAATACATGAAGCGTGTCGTACCATCGGAATTTCCCAATGCCGACGCGTAACCTCGTGGTACAATGGGTAATGGATAAGGAACTGCCGTCGGCCAATTGTACCGACTGGTGATTATGTAGTACCACAAGAGGAAGTTTCAACCTTTTCACCGTCGCCTCGTTAATGAAGTTCCCCGACGCTCCGGAGTCCACCATGAAGTCAGCTGCACTCACTCCTATTTGACCTCGAAATATCAAAGGGTCACCTCCTTCTCCGGCTAACCTCATAACGGTAAGTTTTCCCTTTTTGGGGTCTTTCTGTTTTGTACACTCCCGTGCCATGTGATCCGGAGAACCGCACTGGAAGCATAGGCCATTTTGCCTCCTCCGTTGGATTTCCTCGGGGGACAAGTCATTGGTCTTGGTCTTGGTGGTTTTCTTCTTTTTCCGCAGGACGTTGACCGCCTCCTTATCTTCATTAATTGCGCCGAGCTCCATGGGGGTTGGACCTTCGTCTCGTGGGTTTCCTCCGCTACTGCTCGACCCGTAGTGATAAGGTTTTCGGAGGCTAAAGTCGACCGAATCGGTCCGCTCCGCAAACTGGATGATTGCTGAGAGAGGGGGAGTTGTGCTTTCCCGAGAAAGCCATTGCTCCACATCTCTACGAATAGACGACTTAAGCCCCTTCACGAAACGATCCACGGCTTCATCCTCCGTCATCGTAGGTATTTGAACCTTGCACTCCAAGAACCTCTGCATAAACTCCATCACTGAAGTTCGTTGCTTCAATACTGCGATCTTATCTCTCGCCGCCTTCACCGTGTTGACAGGCTGCCAAGTGTCGCGGAAAAGTTGAACGAAGAGCGCCCAGACGGTCGATGACTCATCGTCCTCTACCAATGTTCTCCACCAAGCCCCTGCTGCCCCTTTAAGAAGACCACCCGCGTAGTGAATCTTCTCACGATCCGATAGGCTTGGGAAATTCTTGAGATAGTTCGCCACGAAGAATAGCCATGAGTCAAGGTTCTTGTGTCTTGCAGGGTCAAACTCGTCGGGAAGCCGTAATTTCGGTCTCTGGGAGTCTCTCTCGATGCCTCCATGAGGTCGCTCCCCTAGACGCGTCTCCAAGGCCATGACGGTGTTACTCAGCTGCGTATTCTGTAATCTCACACTTTCCAACTCCCTGAGAACTTGCGCCAACATTTCTGCAGTGGATACACCGTGTTCATCCATGCTGTCGAGTCACGGGTAACAGCTCCGATACCATTGTAAAAGAGGTAGCAACACCCCACAATACGTCACAATGCACAGCGGAAAACACCAAGCACCTCCCCGTAGCAACAGCAGGAGCACACAAAACTCGCAGACAGGGTTGGGCTTTATTAATTGAAAAGAGAGTACAAGATTGCGCTAGCTGCGTAAGTCTATTTCAGGTCTACTTCCGGTCCCCTATTCACTAGGTCTACCTGTCTATTTAAACTAGCTAACTGCTGGTCAACTTAGTACTATACAGCTGTACACGTGGACCTTCGCGGCCAATCCAAGATCTATCCAAACTTCCTTCTAGAACTATACAGTTCAATCTACACAATTGCGGCGTTGCTATGCTGCGCTGCTACGCCGCTGCGCTACAAGTTGCTACGCCGCTAAGTTGCTATGCTGCTATGCTGCGCTGGTCTGGAATCGCAGCTGCGCTGCTCTGGCATCGCAACTGCGCTGCTCTGAAATCGCAACTATAGCAGCCTAGCCCTAACTACTAAGTACCCAATTCTGTAACCCTGTTACAGTATCTCAATTGTATTCTCCCGAACGAGAATCATCCCTACCACTGAATTCCATATCCACCTTGAGTCCGCCAAGTCTTGCACACGGTTGACTATGTTCTCGAACTCATCGGGTAACTTCATCCATAAACAATTAACCTTTTCCTTTTCACTAAATACTTTTCTAGCACTCTCTAGTTCCATGAAAAGTGTAGAAAGCTCATTGCAAAAATCCAACATTTTCCCCTTTTTGTAATTATACTCTTTAATTTTTTGATCCGCCAACTGTTGTTGCTGAATCATACCACTTCGGTGCATCTCTATGAGAGCCACCGAAAGATCGGATGCCCTTTCTACTTGCAAATGGGGAGATGCGAGCCTTTGAGTAAGATGGCGGAGGATGAAGTGCTTAGCCGCCATATTGTTGTAGTCCTAGGAATCGATATCATTCTCCTTGTTCCTCGGAATAGGTGACATGAATGCAGAACCGGTTCCTATTGGTGTGATCGTCTCTTTCTCCTTTTATTTATCCACCACCTCTCCTTCCTTTGTCTCCTCTGTTGAAGATGGATCTGCATCTCTAAGAAATCTGCCTCCTCTAAACCTTGGAGGTATCCGAAGACTGGATGGACGCCTCACCCTTCCACTCACTATTCCCCAAAACCGTTTCTCAAATAGAGCTCGTGTTCATACTTTCCCAATATATGAAGCCAGCTCCATTGAATATGGGCACCTTAGATGGTGGGCCCATAACCTGCAACTGTGAGACCTCTATAGGACCTCAGAGTAGGCAGCTCACACGAAGCCTCTAAGATAATCCTAACCACTTTGTGTTTCAGCAAGAATAACTGCCACCCTGGCAGACAAAATCTTTGACCACCTACAACTTTGTAAAGGCAAGACTCCCCTGAGTCAATAGCAAAAAGAATCTGTGAATTTCTCCTCTGAGCAGTAAGTTATGAAGGATCAAAGTTGACCTTTTGTACAGAAGCTTTTTGGGAGAGAGGGTCCAATCTATCAATTTTTTCTAAGTCCTGTCTCTCTCTAAAACTCTATCTCATAAAGTACGGCACGAATCAAAATAGTGTATCGTACATAAAGGTACAGGTGTTGGTGTACTATATGTACGACCATTGTATGACATTGCCAAAAAGTCAACACATGTCATTTTTGGTTTTATTCCTGGATTCCGCGGAGATGCCATAATCCAATGTGATTGTGCCACGTGGGGATTAATGTGACGTCAACCGCAAACCGCCAAAGACCTATTGCGAGATCTTGGCATGCTTCGTGGTCGTCCGATTAAGCCGGATTACAATCGTGGCCGTCATAATTTCTTGCGCAATATTTGTTTCGCCTTCGAAACAAAATGCGCGGTATCCGTTTCGGTTGTGCCCTATGCCGTACACTACAAACTGTATCTATGCATAATATCCCGTTGAATGAAGATAGCCGACGTGTTAATATTTAAATAACTATCAAACCCTATATCATATATCTCTGGTTTAGACTAGTTGGCTAAGGCTACCGGCTACTTTGGCGGACGGCAGGTATCTGGTTCAAATCTTGGGCCCGTCAAGTTTATTTTGTAAAAATCTTCTAACCTAATATTTGTCCCCGTTGGGATAGCATAAGCGGTCATGGCTCTATCTCCCTGTCCAACTTTTAGTGAATGCGACAAGTGTGGGAGCTAGAGAGAGGAGTTAGAGGTAGACTGCCTCTACTTCTTTTCTGCATTTTACAAAACCTAGTAAATACTAAAATAACCTTTAATTTCTACACCTCCCAGACAGGAAGTACCAACGCCTGAAAATATGGTTGGAGGAAGGATGTTCCCCACTACTCCTAAAAATCTAGGAGAGTATTGTTCCTCCTTAAGAACCTCCTCCACCGATGGGTGTGGAGGCGAGGTCCGTTCAAAAGAGGTCCTTGGGGAATGGGTGGCGACGCAGACGGAGACAAAGACTGCTGGGGCCCGGTTGGATAAGGCGTCTGTTTCCGGGTTCGCCTCCAAGAGGTCTCGAGAGGTGGAGTTCCGGAATTGATGGAAGGGGAACACCTGTGAGGAGGTGAGTAAGCGAGGACGTCGTGTTTGTAGGGTAGGACAGGCGGATCCGATGACCCACGCACTGCTGCAACGAGAGAAAAGGATGAAGAGGGAGAGGAGGCGGGAGCGTCCTGGGGCTTTAGTGTAGGACTCGGGGATTGAGAAAATGGAGGTGGAGGAGAAGATTGGGAGATCGAGGGATACTCTGGGAGATGGTGAAAGAGGTGTTGACGGCCTCAAGGGAATGTGAATCCTCTCGTCCGGTTGTTACTCCACCAAAGCCTCCACGGCGGAAGCAACCTCCACCGAGACAAAGGTAGGCTCTTCCTGGGGAAGAGGAGCAGACTCAAAAGGTAAATCTGCACCCAAACCCTTCATGTAAGGTTCAATTTTCTCCCCCCCTTCCCGATGAAGAGGAGGCTCTCGCTAATTTCTGAGTAAGGAACTTCTGGCTGAGTGCTTGCAAGAGGAGAAGTCCTTTGAGCTGACGCTTAGGGATGCGGCTCTGTATTTCGCGTACGAGGAATCTGCCCGCAGAAAATCCCACGAGATCTAAGCCTAGCTTCCCGAATAAGTTTCAATTCCTATTCCCATAACTTCCGCCTTAGTGCCTCTAAGGCTTCTCAATCTACCGTGATGAGTCCGGCCCCCGCCGTAGCTTTGCCTTCGGATTTTAGGACTTACACTAGTTCCTTGGCCTTTTCGACTACTTTGGTAAGATCCGCTATCCCCATCCCCAGAATTTTGGGATCATTAGGTCTGGTCCGCCACCATCCCTTGGACAAATCTTCTCGTCCCGTACCCTGAACCTCTGGATCGATCAGTTTCGATCGCCAGAGCCCTTCGGCAGGGCAAACACGAGTTGTTCTAGGAGCAGGTTTCTCGGTTAAGGCTGACACAAGAGTGGTGGACGTCTCCTCTTTGGGAAGAGGTGCGAATCTCCCCTTGCTGTCACGGTTGTCAAACCTCTTTCCCCTTTATGGGTCTCGTGCTTCTCTTTGGATACCCCCTTCTCCTCTACGAGGCCGCGAAGAGGTACTTCCCCGGATGGGTTTGCAGGCTGCGGTATCTTGAGAGGAAGATGGGGGAGGGCAAGAATAGGGAGATCTCTATGACCGGTCCTGCACCGACAGTGAAGAGCTGCTCTCCGAAGAACTGCTCAAAAAATCCATCACCCCTCCCACGGGTCTAACCACTCTGACTCGATCTGTCCGAGCCACTCTTTGTACCAACTCCTTCTTCACCATCAACTCATGGAGGTCGTGAAGGGCAAGGAGTTCCTTACGATCTGGGCGACGTGGATTTGTCAAAACCGCAGGGTTAATATGGATCTCGGCCCGGGGAGTTTTGGATCTGGTGTAAAGCCCGACCTCCGGGAGAGGACCCTAATAAGGCTCCCTATGCACCTACCTCTTTGGTCGGGCCCTGGGACACACTCGTTTCCTCTCTTAGGCTTGAGCATGGGCTTCCTTCCTTTCCTCACCATAGGCCCTGGCGCCCTCTGCCAAGGAGGGGTAATGATCGGAAGTCAGACTTGGAGGAGTAGGAGGAGAAGAAGCACCAGCCGGCTCCTTGGCTGGAGAATCAAAGACAGTCTCCCTGGGTATAGACTCCTCTGACATCTGAGACTTTTCCTCCTGTATGTTGTTCTACAACCACCGGTGCAGGTGGAGGAGCAGCAGTAGTAGTAGAAGTAGACATGATACACTCTCAGAAGCTATCAAGAATCCTACCAAACAGCTGTTCTTAAGTGATCACCAATTCTTATAAAAGCATCCAAATCTCACAAAACTCTATCAGAATATAGAGTAACATAAACACTGACAACTCCCAAAGTTTCAGCACAATTGACCCAACAACACTCAAGATATAATACTCAGAAGTTTCCCAAAAACTGTCTGCAGTTTTACTACTTGGAAGTCTGGATACATAAAAATGTTCTAAGTCCTAAGTCTTATACTTTCGGTGTTCTACCGCCGATAACAGTGTACCTGAGAGGTACGTCCAGAATCAACCCACCTACTGAGATCTACGTGTTCTTGATCGTGCCAACCCAATCTATCATTGTACAGTCAATATTACTCAGAATCTATATTAAGTTATTGTACAAATACTTGTCGGCTAAGTCACTTGTGATACTCTTATGAATCTCGTCCGTTGACTAGATTCATATTAATCGCAGCTGCGTTGTCCCGTACCGGATCACATTTATATCACCCGCGGCTGCGGTGTCCTGCACCAAATCATATCCAAGATAGTAGCAGCTGCGTTGTCTGTACGGATCTTATCCAAAGTGACCGCAGCTGCGTTTGTCCTGTCAGTATCGCAGCTTCGCTGCTGCGCTGCTCTGCTGCTGCGCGTCCGTCTGGACCCGAAGTTGGTGAGGAAGTTGGAGGGAGTCTGATTCCTGAGTCATTACCGGAGTTTGTGGAATCTACGGGACAAGTTCCTGCATGCAATCTAAGATGACATACTCCTGTACTTTCTGTTGCCTTTGCTGCTCTGTAATTTGAAATAAATCTATGGAGTCTAGTTCATCCTTAACAATGATGTTTCTAGCTACAACTATTTTCTGCCTTTCAAACACAAAGACTCTATAACCTTTCGAGTGATCATCATATCCTAACAGAATACCCGGTAATCCCTTCGGTTCCATTTTCCATCTATCTGTAGACGTATCCAATATAAAGCATTGACTACCAAAGACCTTGAAATGGCTAACATCTGGTTTGCTACCCGTCCACATTTCGTAAGGTGTTGTTTCTACCGATCTTGATCCTATCCTATTTTTAATATAAACTGCACAATTTAGAGCCTCAGCCCAGAATTTCGGATCCACACCTTTATCGGCGAGCATAGATCTAGAGCTTTCCGTGAGAGTTCTATTCAGCCGTTCCGACACCCCATTTTGTTCCGGTGAATATGGAACAGTCAGTAGATGACTAATGCCTTCCTCGAGTAAAAAGGTTTCAAACTCTTTTGATGTATATTCACCACTATTGTCCGATCTGAGCTGCAAAATAGATGAATTATGAAGTTTTTCAGCCCATGCTTTATAGTGTTTGAAGTGACCAAACACTTCACTCTTCTCCTTCATGAAGTAAACTTTTGTAAACCGTGAGAAATCATCTGTGAAGGTGACCATATATTTCATTCCTCCGGCAGAAGGAACCTTCGCCGGACCAAAGACATCCGAATGAATTTGTTGTAAAAGTTTGGTCGATCGATGCTCAGACTCGTTAGGAAATGGCAATCTGTGGATTTTGCCTAAAGCGCAACCATCGCAAGTTTTGACCGGCCCATCTGTGATTGATACACCCTCTATCTTTCCAGCAACAACCATTTTTTTCAAACTATCATAGTTGACATGGCCTAATCTTTTATGCCACAACTCACCTGAGTGCAAAACACCGGAGTACAGAACATCATTTTCTTTTGTATTAGCCATATCCATGCGATACATCTTGCTACTATCTCTAGTACCTGTAACCGCAACCTTGCCGTTTTTGCTAACAACCTGCCGACCGTTTTTCAAATTAACTTCAAAGCCTTTACTCTCAACCAACGACGTAGAAAACAGATTTTTCTTAAAGTCAGGCACAAATAAGACATTGTGAAGAGTCCTTTCAATTGGTTTTCCATCCACATCAACTAGCAAGGACACATCACCCATTGCACGAGTTTGGACACTCATTCCACAAGCATAATAAATATTTTTCTCCGGCGTTGCTTTCAGATTTTTGAAGATGGCTTTGTTCCAACACATATGCGCTGACGCTCCTGTATCTATAATCCATCCAGGGTCCTTTGCGCCTTCCAATGCTGCCGCCATAGCGAATAGATCCGTGTCGTCCTCCTCAGAAAATGTCAGAGTTTCGTCTTGGAGTGATGAAGAAGCTGAAAACAGTGCATTTCCACGAGGTGTAGGCCTCGTGAAGTTTTTGTAAAACTCACTTTGTTGCCATCCTGGCCTGTATAAACCTGTATCGTTAGCTTGTTTAAGTTTAGAACAGAATTTGTATCCATGACCTCTCTCACTACAATAAAAACATGCATTGTTGGATTTTCTATTTCCCCCCAGATTAAACTGTCTCAATTGGGTAAACTGATTACTTTGCTGATTAAATTGACCGCTCTTTCCAAATTCTGAATTAAAAGCCTCTACTTGCTCAACATTGAGAATATTAGATGTAGCTTCCTCCTCTAATAAAATATTGATTGCTAACTGTAAGGTCCAGCTAGCTTTATCTTTCTGTTTGAGCATGTCAGATGCTCCTTTTATACTACGAGGGAGACCCCGCATGAGCAATGCTGCCTGTTGAAACTGAGGAAACACCCCACCGGCACAAGCATGTGCATCTACAAGAATACGAAATTTGTTAGAATATTCAGCCATTGTAGCGCCAGTGTACTTATAGTCCCAAATTTTTCCAGCCAATAGAAGTTCTTCCTGAACATTAGCCTTTTCATAATCACTTTTAATGGATTTCCAGATATCAATTGCTTTTTTCATTTTTATCCGAGACATAGCTAAGTCCTCAGATATACAAAATTTCAAAATAGAACGAGCCTGCGTATTTTTCTTAGACCATGACGGATCACATTCATCCAAAAAACCATCCAGTATATCCAAAAGATTGACATTTTCAAAATGTGTCTCCACCATATCCGCCCAGTAAACATACTTATCCCCGGAAAAGATAGGAATTCTTGATGACAGGCCCATAACCTGTTGTTCTACAACCACCGGTGCAGGTGGAGGAGCAGCAGTAGTAGTAGAAGTAGACATGATACACTCTCAGAAGCTATCAAGAATCCTACCAAACAGCTGTTCTTAAGTGATCACCAATTCTTATACAAGCATCCAAATCTCACAAAACTCTATCAGAATATAGAGTAACATAAACACTGACAACTCCCAAAGTTTCAGCACAATTGACCCAACAACACTCAAGATATAATACTCAGAAGTTTCCCAAAAACTGTCTGCAGTTTTACTACTTGGAAGTCTGGATACATAAAAATGCTCTAAGTCCTAAGTCTTATACTTTCGGTGTTCTACCGCCGATAACAGTGTACCAGAGAGGTACGTCCAGAATCAACCCACCTACTGAGATCTACGTGTTCTTGATTGTGCCAACCCAATCTATCATTGTACAGTCAATATTACTCAGAATCTATATTAAGTTACTGTACAAATACTTGTCGGCTAAGTCACTTGTGATACTCTTATGAATCTCGTCCGTTGACTAGATTCATATTAATCGCAGCTGCGTTGTCCCGTACCGGATCACATTTATATCACCCGCGGCTGCGGTGTCCTGCACCAAATCATATCCAAGATAGTAGCAGCTGCGTTGTCTGTACGGATCTTATCCAAAGTGACCGCAGCTGCGTTTGTCCTGTCAGTATCGCAGCTTCGCTGCTGCGCTGCTCTGCTGCTGCGCTGCTGCGCTGCTCTTCCGTATAGCAGCTGCGCTGCTGTCTGTATAGTTGCTGCGCTGCTGCGCTGCTCTGAGAATGAGAGCTTTCCAAAAGACAACACTGTACGGCCCTCTCTTGCCGACCCCTTTCCATATCCATTATCCGGAGTCTCAACTCCCACCATGATAACAGAGGTAACGAGAGAAATAATATTGAATGTAACTAGAGCTCACTTCCAAAAAGAGAGCTTCCAAAGTTAAAGCTCCTATCCCCTCTAATCCGAGCAAACAGGTTGGCTTTTTAGTAATGTGCTTTGACTACGGGAAGTCTATCGCACTTGTTCCCTCAAAACCCACTGTCCTCATCCAAGGGGTTTCAGTTTACTCTAAAACAGTAACTCCAAAGCAAAGAGAACTGTAGATGAAGACACAAATGCACTACCACGTAGATATATATAAATAAATATGATTGGCTTTCCAGATTTAACAATATTACCTTGCCCCAAAAAAGAGAATAAAGATAGAAAATGTGAAATGTTGCGAAGCAAGCTTAACATACCCCAGCAATCAACGATGACAATTAGAAAAAGGTGACCCCTCTCCTGTTAGTATTGTCAAAAGGTATGGTACTTTTGCAACCTTCAGTGTCCGCAGCTCGAAACCTACCACACTCTTCTCGGTTCTAAACAGCAAAAAGTCCAAAATCACCCAAAAGGAAGATAGTGCCAACTACCTACCCGGACTGTGATTTCCACAAAAGACAAATCCAAAACAAAGATGGCAATAGAGTCAAAACAACACAAAGATTCTCCAAAAGAAGGTTTGTTGGAATTTCTGAGGGTTTTCACAGGAGACAGTACTGAAAAGCAACCTGTCTCTTTCGACCCCAAGTGCCTTATACATCAAAGTTTGTCAAATTGCAGGTCTAAAAGTCAAAGCTACGCTCTTAACCAATGAGCGGCAAGCAAGTGTAATTAAACTGACATAAGAAAAAATAATCCATACTACACTCGAGGCAAAAAGCTCAGTTTCGAACGGCAGCTAGATCCGCGGTCGGAAGTAATTATTTGTTCCATTATTTTTAGACAAAGTCCTGAAAAGGACACTAACTTGCAGACTTTGACCTAAGGTAATTAATGGACCAAAAGTCAGCCAAGCCTGAACTAAATTCCTACTGACGGCTAACAGCATAATCTAGATGAAAATTTGGAAAGTTACGTGGCAATCCACAATGTACCCCCCCAGGGGGGTTGGTGGCAAATGGTTCCATGTAACTGGATGGTAATCTTTGAGACAGTATAACTTGGTCGTTCGTTCTCCATTAGGCGCGAAACAAAGTGTGTTACGCTCAGTTGAGAAAATCCAAAAATCTGGTCCAACTGGGTGCACTCCTTCCTACGTAGAGTGATGACCGTACAGGTTGAAAAGGTCTCGGAAATCATTGGTGATATAAAGGTGTGCCTGTAAAGCACATGAGCTTGACATTGGTTAACCTCATAAATCATGAGTGCCTTCTATTAGCAACTTGGATATTACGGTTCTAACATGGAAAATTAAGACTCTGCTAGAATCCATTTCCAGCAAATGAGAACTGCAGGAAAATTGTTTCGAAGACTATTTAAGTTTTTAGTGCATATTGAGATTGGTGGTGAAGCTGGAGGCTAGAGCTGCTCCGGGACTCACATCGACCGAAAATGCAAGCAAATTGTTGGCCAACAGGGAGCGCGGTCTTACTGCGTGGCAGGCTGCTAGAAGAGCAACCACGAGGGCGAGGGCGAGAGGCTCAGAGGAGAATGCCATGGAGACAAAAGTGGGGAGAGAAAAAGAATGTTAAGAGTACGTTGAAAGGTTTGACACTACAATGTGGTAGCACAGTCAAGACTTTAAATCTTTGATTGGGTTGATGAGAGTGCACCAAAGGCAGAGTTTTATACCTTTATGCATAGGGAAAGCGCGCCAATAATAGTTTGGTTGAGACGGACCAATAGGATTGCGCTCTTAAACAACGTGGATTGTTCTCTATCTGGGTGTACGAACTAGGAAAACTAACTAGGTATCGTACGGAAGTAAAATTTGATTTAATTTAATTTGAAGATTATATTTTTAGATTTTGGGTTAATGAGATATTGAGAATTGCAGTGAAGGCAAATTTTTATGCATATAAAAAGCGCGCAATGACGGACAAATAGGATTGAGCGCTTTAATGACGTGGTGTTATACTCCAACAAAGCGCACAACCTAGGTGTCGTACAGAACACCGTGAATAGCTTATAGTGTTACTGTATTTTAAGCCGCTTAATAGCGTTTTTCCATTAGGCGGTCTCAGTAAACGTCAAAAATTCGTTTACTGAAGCCATCGTTTCATTGTGTCCTGTCAGTAAACGACATTTTAATTGTGTGGTAAACTTTGATAAGTCCACGTAATAGGTGAATACAATTCTAGAAATCTTCAAAGAAATCTTTGACAACAAATTGTGACCACATATTTGTACCAGCGAAGGTAAAAAGTGACTCGTACGACATATTGAATAAAATCTGTACGGGCGGACGAAACTTAAGATTTGAAAAATCGTACGAAAATGTCAGAATGGTTAGTGGATGGCAAAAGACGCGTGAAACAATATCCTCCGTCAAAGATTTTATTGCGGCTTTCGATGGCCTCGCATCCTCCCTGGTGGAAGGCACATGTCATATGCGACTTATACTCACCTGGTCGCGTGTTCGTCGTGGATATTTGTTCACTTCTCCACGAGACACGATGCTATTTGTTTAGGCGCTAAGAACTGACCTACTCTATGTCACTTGTTGCGAATTGAAAGTGTCAGACGATGGCGTATCCGATTATGCATCTGACGTTCCACGTTTATGCCCATAAACGTGGAGAATCAAATCCCTCATTCAGTAGGCTTGTTTTTCTGACATTTTATTTTTTTTGGTACGACACTGTACGAAACAGTACGGCTTTCAGTAAACAACGACACTTTTTTCCCTCATGGAACCTTACCCTAAAAAAAGTTTTTCCCGTACACACGTGTCAGATTTATGATTCGAGACCACCAATCGTAAGGTGAGGACATTGTCGCTCCATCGGAGCCGTTGGATTTTCTTTTATCCGATTAGTGTGGACATACAATAGATGTTTAAAACGGCCAAAAATACTTTAACACTAAAAGCGATTAACGGTGTACTGTCGTAATCTTGCTTAGTTAGAACTTAGGGTGAAGTTCCATTACACGAAAAGTGAGGTTGTTTACAAAATTCGGACTTCTCCGTACTACGACATACCTCTTACTCTATTTTTATCCGCAAAACAACATTACACGGAATCTTTGCAATATTCTCCAAAAGATTGGGAGTTAACAATGAACGTCGAATATTTTCTCGCGAAGCTTTTGCTTCGAAAGTTTTTGTAATTGGTGATGTACCTCGCGAGGTACATCACCTATTACATAAAAAGTTGAGCCGCGACACGTTGGATAATGAGCGTACGTGTCAAAATAGGAACCAACGGAAATAAAAAAAAAAATCGCACACGATATTCACATTCAGAAATCCAACAAAAAATATGAACGAAATGTCGTAACGCACTTTCGTCTCGCTATTTCTGCTACCGCCCATTCGTCACACTATTGTTGAAATCACTGATTTAGGGAAGGTACTTTCTAGTTCTTAATTAGGTAAAATAACTAAAAGAAAAAGCAAAGGCAGTCTGCCTCCACCTTCCATCTCTAGCCCCCATACTTGTTGTAGTCACTGAAAGAGAGAGAGGGTGGTGGAGCCATGGCTGCCTCAACTCCATAGGCAGGACTAAAGTGTGACCTAAGTCACTATCAACAAAAAGTTTGAGTCCGGGAATACTCGAACCTCGGACCAGCAGAGCGAGGCATAGCCGTCAACTCTTACCAGTCTGTCGTAGTAGTCCGTTAGGATACATAATGTTTATTAGCTATATAAACATTAGCAAGATCATTAATTCGTTCAACGGAATAATAAATTAAGGACATGGAAACTAGTTGAGTTTTAGTGCCTACGAAACAAATGTACCAGGCATTTGTTATTTTGGACAGCGAACATTAAAAGCTGGTTTGGATCCGACGGTCCGCATCATCGCCGGGATCCCAAAATAGCCGCCTTGACGGTTTTCAGACGTGACATGACCTATCGACACGTGGCAAGTTATTATTGGGAAACGGGAATCCTAGAGAGCGCGAGGACAAGTCTGGAGGAGACAGACGTCCACTCCATGGCCTTGTTGTACACAGGCCGTACAAAAAATACATCACCCCTAGTACCTTTCTGTAATGTACAGTCTTCTGATTGGTTCGTGTTGTTCTGAGACAACTGCTCGCACTGAATATGAAGAAGATGCAGCAGTAGTCATCGTAGAACAAAACAAAAGAGGAAGCTTCCACAAATACCGATGGCTGAAACAGAAAATTTGACAGACTATAACTTTCAGAAATATGATCAAATGATCCTGAAAATTTTCCACAGTGTAGATAACATACAAAGAAACACACACACAGAATTTCAATGAATTCCGCTCACATATCTGTGAGATATGCAGAAATGAAATTACATAAAACTGAGTGTACAGTTTTCATATCATTTGTTCCTAATGAATCAAATTCAATAAGTCCTACTTCTATACACCGAAACTACACTAAGCTGTACGGAGGCATACCAGCCGTACATATAAAATTCTAACACAACAAATAGTATGAGTATACCTGTGTACTGAAGGTATGTCATAAACCACATTCTCAACACTAAACAACTAATTCACTACAAACAAAATTATATTCTACCAAATATTTACACCGAAGTTCAGACAACGTAAAGTGATAGTGATCTAGTCACGCCTCATCAATATTTGTTGGCGGCAGCTGTCAGCCGTCCGATTAGAGGATTTGGCACCGTAGAATTGACTTCACGAAGTCCCGTGGTCCTGCCGAATTTCCGTACGTCCACGGAGGACATACTCACGCATTTCTCTCAAGTGACGACGCGTGTCCCAAGTGTGAATGAACCGTGAACTCCCAACTTCACTGTCACACTAATTTTGGTAACCACTGAACCAAACTCAACCAAAAATAGCTTAAGTCCTGAATAGCTCTCTCTCCCTCACAGTTGAGGCATAGAGAGGACTAAAGCTTTCTAAAAACAACACTCCCCAAAGCTTTAGACTCTGCTAGTCACTCAGTCCACATGCCTCTCTACAAAACTTCAATTTGGGAGCAGGTATGGGTTTTGTCATCATATCAGCCACCATTTGCTCATCCGGTAAATAACTCAACTTAAGGACTTTCCCATCACCTTTTCTCTTACAAAATGTAGCTTGATATCAATGTGCTTACTCTTAAAGTGATGACTGGGATTAGATGCAATAGCAATTGCTGCCTGATTGTCACACCACACTATTTGTGGTCCATATTGCATAAAGAGAAGCTTTTGGAGAAGAGACTTTACCCAAAGTAACTCCTTAACTGCCGAGCTGGCAGCCATGTACTCAGCCTCCATGGTAGATTGAGCTGTTACCTTTTGAAGTTTGCTGCTCTAGCAGCAAGTTCCACTTCCGATCTTCAAAATGTATCCAGTGGTGGAGCGTCGGCTGGGCATATCTCCGTAGCTCGCATTGCTCCATGTATGAATTTTGACTTCTCCTCCACCGAGAGAGAGTCTAAGATTTCGAGTTCTTGCAAGATAACGAAGAACTCTCTTTGCTGCCTCATAGTCCGACTTCCTTGGATTTTGCAGGCTTCGGCTCAAGGCTCCAACCGCTGCTGCGATGTCCGGACGACTACAGTTCATGAAATAAATGAGGCTTCCGACAATCTGCCTGTAAGGAATGGAGGACATAGAATCTGCCTCCCCTGAATCTAAGAAATCATCAACCAAAACACCACCATCCATTTTCGTACCCTCCAATTTCTGCTTGAATTCCATAGGAGTGGCACTCCCCTTTGCTTCGGACATGCCAAACTTTTCTAACATGTTCTTGATTGCTTCTTTTTGAGTTAAATAAATATTTTTTTGTTTCCTGTCTCTTTCTACTTGAATTCCTAAAATATACTTAGCCTCACCCAAGTCTTTCATTTCAAACCGAGAATTCAGAGCTGATTTTATTTTATTAATCTCATTGATGGATTTACTAATCAGTAGCAAATAATCTACATAAATTGCCACATAAATCACTCCATCATCACCTTGCATTACATAGACTGAGTGATCTGAACTGATTTTGGTAAAGCCAAGATTGGTTAAAAAATCATCTAGTTTCAGGTTCCATTGCCTCGGAGCTTGTTTCAGACCATAAAAGGACTTCAACAATTTACAGACTAGATTTTCTTTCCTTTTTTGTGCATACATCTCTGGCTGCTTCATATAAATTACTTCCTCCAAATCACCATGTAAGAAAGTTGTCTTAACATCCATCTGATACAATTCCATATCCTCTATTGCAGCAAGAGATAACAAAACTCTAACAGTGGGAAAGCCAACCACAGGAGAGAAGGTCTCTTCATAGTCAATTCCCTCCTTTTGTCTAAATCCCTTAGCAACCAGTCTAGCTTTATATCTCTCAATTGTATTATCGGGATTCAATTTTAATTTGAAGACCCACTTACAACCGATAGCTTTCTGGTTTGGTGGGAGCTCCACAAGTTCACAAGTTTGGGCTTCTATAATTGACTTTATCTCTTCATTTGCAGCCGAGATCTAATGATCCTTTTCAGGAACGGAAAAAGCTTAATGAATAGTAAGCGGCTCCCTTGTGCTTGCAGAAAAAGCACTCTCAACTCGGTCGCCTTGAAGGCGGCTGCTTTGTCTTCTTCCCCGCGGAAAATCTGACGCGAGAACTGTTGGTTCCCTAGATTGCCGCAAAAGGCGTGTATTTGGAGGAGCATCGACAGAAAGAGCAGCTCCAGAAGGAGTATTGGACGGCCCAGAGGCATTTGGGAGAGAGGTAGAAGAAGTAGAAGAGGATGGAGTAAAAGGTACCTGCTCAATAATGATATACTCTTGTATTTTCTCATTCCTTTCAGCTGCATCCATGCTAAAAACGTCAACAGATTGACTTTCTTCTTTAATCTGAATATTCTTGGCTGTTTGAAGGCATCCTCTCTGAGGATTATACACTCTATAACCTGCAGATTTATCATCATAGCCTAAAAAGACGCCGGGTACAGATTTTGGACTAAGCTTCCAATTAGGAAGATTATCCAAGATAAAACATTTGCTACCAAAAACTCTAAAATGACTAACATTTGGCTTTTTGCCTGTCCAAACTTCATAAGGTGTCTTACCCCTAACAGCCCGGGTTTCCACTATATTTCTGATGTAGGAAGCACAATGAAAAGCTTCCCCCCAAAACTTTGGATCCACACCTTTATCGGCCATCATAGATCGAGCACATTCACTCAAAGTCCGATTAAGTCTTTCGGCAACACCATTTTGTTCCAATGTGTACGGAGCAGTAAATTCACGACCGTCCGCAAAGCAAGAATAGATTTGCCGTGAAGTTTCTCCGCCCAGATTTTGTAGTGCTTAAAGTGAGTGAAGACTTCTCTCTTCTCCTTCATAAAGTATATGCGACTATACCGGGAGTAATCGTCTATAAAGGTGACAAAGAAGCGGCTGCCACCCAAAGAGGGAACTTTAGAAGGGCCGAAAACATCAGAGTGAATAATACCAAGAACATCTGTGGCTCGGTGATCAGAAACTTGTGATATGGGAAGCTTGTGAAGCTTTCCGAGAGCACAACCATCACACACATGAGACTCTTGTTGACAAGGCTTGACTCCCTCTATCATGTCATGTTTTATCATCTTAGTAAGTCTCTCATGATGCACATGACCAAGTCTTTTATGCCAAAAAACATTATCACATAGGACACTGGAGTACGCAAAATCAATTTTATTAGCCAGGTTCATGCGGTACAAAAAGTTTGGGCCTCTAGTTCCTACTAGAGCTACTCTTCCATTCTTGCTCACTATTTTCTTGCCATTTTTCTGGAGAACCTCAAAGCCTTTGATTTCAGCTACAGACGTAGAAAACAGATTTTTCTTAAACTTTGGAACATACAAGACATCATACAAAGTTCTCTTAACAACCTTTCCATCTATCACACAAACCAGGTCTATGTTTTCTTTTGCATTTGATTCAACGGCATAGCCATAAGCATAAAAGATCTGACGTAAAGGAATAGAAGACATCTCCTTAAAACAAGATTTGTTCCAGCACATGTGTGAAGAGCTTCCGGAATCCATTATCCATCCGAGGTCCTTTTCCCCTTCCATCATGTCGAGTTTGGCAAGAGCGAAGAACTCTTTGTCATCAGTTTTTGGAAAACTGAGCACATCAGGTGTGGTTTCCTCGGTTATTTTCTTCTTCAATTCCGTATCCTCCGCTGAAAATGCAACTGTTTTATTCTTAGGTTTATGGAAAATGGGAGGTCCGCGGTGTCTCCATCCTTTCCGAAAGGTACCTGTTTCAAGAGCTTTTATATACAAAGGACAAGCTCTGAAGGAGTGACCATCAGTATAGCAATAAACACATTTCTCAAACTGAGGATTAAATTGATTCCCTTGATATCTACTTTCCCTCTCAAACTGAGCCGTAAATGCTACAGCTGGTTTTCCAAATCCTAAAACTGTCTGAGTAGCCTCTTCTGCCAAGATAAACTCTATAGCTGTTTGCAAATTCCAAAGAGGTTTAGACAATTTTTTCATTTCATCTGAGGCTCCTTTATATTTATTAGGAAGCCCCTTTAGGAGAATCATGGCCTGATGATAAGGGGAGAAAGTCCCCCAAGAACATGCATTTTCTGACAGTAACATTTGAAACCGATTAGTGTTTTCCACCATGCTACCACCTATGTACTTATACTCATAGATCTGACCAGCAGTTATAATCTCATGCTGGTCACTAGCTTTGACATAAGAAGATTTCAATGCATCCCACAATTTTGATGCCTTTGTAACATTAATATATGTCATATGCAATTCTTTTGATATCATAAGCTTTACTAAATGCAAAGCGTGGTCATTTTTCTGATCAAAGCTGGCATCAGATTCTGCCAGTGATCCATTTAACACATCAATAAGTTTCACTTGCTTGAAGTAAGACTTAACCAAATCTGCCCAATACAGATATTCGCGTCCATCAAAGACCGGAATTCGTGAAGGCGGGCCCGTGACCTGTTGTTCTAAGACAACTGCTGGCACTGAAGATGAAGAAGATGCAGCAGTAGTCATCGTATAACAAATCAAAAGAGGAAGCTTCCACAAATACCGATGGCTGAACAGCAACTTTGACAGACTATAACTTTCAAGAATATGATCAAATGATCCTGAAAATTTACCACAGTGTAGATAACATACAAAGAAACACACACACAAAATTTCTGTGAATTCTGCTTACAGATCTGTGAGATATGAAGAAATGAAATTACATAAAACTGAGTGTACAGTTTTCATATCATTTGTTCCTAATGAATCAAATTCACTAAGTCCTACTTCTGTCCACCGAAACTACACTAAGCTGTACGGAGGCATTCCAGCCGTACATCTAACATTCTAACAGAACAAATACTGTGAGTATACCTGTGTACTGAAGGTATGTCATAAACCACATTCTCAACACTAAACAACTAATTCACTACATACAAAATTCTGTTCTACCAAATATTTACACCGAAGTTCAGACAACGTAAAGTGATAGTGATCTAGTCTTGCCGATAGTGATCTAGTCACGCCTTGTCAGTATTTGTTGGCGCCGGCTGTCAACCGTCCGATTAGAGGATTTGGGACCGTAGAATTGACTTCACGAATTCCCGTGGTCCTGCCGAATTTCCGTACGTCCACGGAGGACATACTCACGCATTTCTCTCAAGTGACGACGCGTGTCCCAAGTGTGAATGAACCGTGAACTCCCAACTTCACTGTCACACTAATTTTGGTAAGTACTGAACCGAACTCAACCAAAAATAACTTAAGTCCTGAACAGCTCTCTCTCCCTCACAACTGAGGCATAGAGAGGACTAAAGCTTTCTTAAAAACAACAGTACGCACGTGAATGGTACACGAATGAAGATTTTTGGTTGTTGTAAAATTCATCGACGATTTTCAATTTCCGATCTTAACTCACGTGGTACCACTCAATTTTGAGCACGTGGATTACATACTCTGCGCAATGGAAATTCGTTCAAATTGTAGCATTCTGTAATATAGGCCATACAATTACAAAATGACCTACCCTTACAAAGATATTGTCGGAAATAAGGGCGGCGTAAAATTATAAAGAAATGTTGTTACGGATTAGTGCAGAAGACAACCATTCAGATAATGCCACATTGGAGTAAAGTATTTGTGTCAATGATGAAATTGCATTTTTTTTTAATCCAACAGCTTGAGGGCCGTCACCTATTGACGACATTCTCGCGACAAAAATCTTCCGAGGTCTCACTTTACGTGCACTAACGACAAACTCGGAGAAAATGTTAGCAGGCTCTCGAGCACTTTACGTTCCAAACAAAAGAGTATACCAATTGAATTATGATTTTCATTACCATTAGAATCGACCAATACTATTTTGCTTTTCATTACCATTATTAGACCTGACAGCCAAATTAAGCGCTCTTCGTTATTGAGGGTGGACCTCCAAAAGCGAAATAGTGTATTTTTATTGGATTCCGTGTAATCTATTATTATTACGTAGCTTTTCTTTTAGGAAATGATGAGCGTAGTGATTGGTAACGCGTAATCACCTACGTGAGCTTCTCAAATATTCTACATTTTAACTACACATTAGTAAAAGTTAAGTACCGTTGAGTTTATATTTGACATAGAGGTTTCATTTGTACAAATTTTTATTTTGTTACGAACTTAGCTATTTATTCAGTTTTTGAACTTGTTTAAATTTTTATAATTTTTTTGTACAAATATGATGTACGGAAACGGGTAGAAAATAAACGGTGAATAGTTATTGAGTAATTAATGTAACGAAATATTTAGTGTTGTTATCCTTATTTGGGTCAAATGGCCTAACGCCAACACAATTAAAGCTATGTCATACACCTAACACTAAGGTCTACGTTCTATCAAGATATTTTGTAATTGTACGGCCGACATTATGGGTTTTTATATTTTGAACAATGTTTTATCACGTAGAGCCTATAAACACTTGTTCTAAATTGAGTGATACCACGTACGTGAACAACGCATAGTGAAATCGTCAAAGATTTTCCAAGCCTACCGATTTTCATTTAAAATGTTCATTTGTCAACCTTGTACTTGCGTACCAGGTGATCATATCACACAACTTGTGTCGTCTTTGCATACGCCTTTTCTTTTAAACCAACTCATTTTTTAGGATACCTGCTTTTCCCCTGATGGACTGGGGTTGCGAGGAACAATGTAGCAAAGAGTGGTGCCGAAAATAGTGTGACGAAAGAGCGTCGCGAGATTACTTTTGAAATTTCGGTTGGATTGGAAGGTACATATCATGTGCAGCTTTATTGAATTCTGCTGGTTGTACATGGTGACACGAATCTTCACCATCCAACGTGTCGTCACTCTTATATTCTTGAAACTTAAGTTACATAGAAAATCGAAGCAAATGTTTTGCGAATGGATATCCAACGATCGTTGTTCCCTCCAAACCTTCGGAGAATATTGTCAAGATTCTTTGTAAAATTGTTCGTTGATAAAAGCAAAACAGTTGGTACGACGTAGTACAAAAAGGTCTAAATTTTTGTAAACAACCTCATCTTTTGGCCAATGGAACTTCATCCTAATTTTAATACACATTTCCATATTGTGGCCGTGATAGCGTGTATTCACAAGCTTCTCGCGATTATCCCCCGTCTTTATGATTAAGAATCAAGTATGAGTGCACTTTTGAGTGGCAACGCACTCAATTTAACGTGTCGACGCCTTTACCTAACACTTATTTTGTACTTTTGTACAAAAAAACGAGCAATTTTAGTACGGATTGATAAATTTCGTACATTTATTATGTGAGAACAATCAAAATTATAGTAATTAACTCTAATTAAACAATGCCTACATTAACGTTACAAAAAACTAGAGGTATTACTTCTAATTTAGGTGCGAGGGTCAAAATTTGTGGACGCTGAATTAGCGTTATTAACGTTAAAAGTGCTTTACGTTGTAGAGAGTTCGAGAGATATTTCAAATAACGTCCATGTATTTCGTTGCGGTTTGATTAAGTTGTTGTAGTATTTTTGGTTAAATGTTTGTCTATTTTTTATTTTATTATGAAGTCAAACTCGATCAAAGTATTTTCTAAATTTGTGAATTTAATAATGTGCCCATATTCATTATTTCCGAGGTGTTTTATGCGTGGGCATGAAATAGACTAAACCTCCATGGATTTGACGGTCAACTTGTTGAACAAATTTTAACTCTGAAATATTATAAAATCGGGATAAAATTTTGGCCCGCTTATGAACGTCTGTCGTTGTAAGAAAATCAACAATTCACACGGCAGACCACAACGCCAACCACCTCTAAATAAAATTGTTGCGCGCAAAAAAATTATCAATTTTACTTAAACTTTGAAAGAACATGTTCACTTTTCACTTAGCAATAAAATTGAAATATAATCGCGAAACTTTACACTAAACTTGGAAGCATATTATGGAACAGTTCGAAATAAAAGAACAAAAACAAAAATTATAGAAGTCTTGTATGGATAAATTAACTTGCAAGATACGAAGTTAACCTTGTACACGATAAGAAAACATACTGGTGTAAACATATTAATGGAACTAAATGAACAAAATGTGCGTCGTCACGCGAGACAAGCCACACTATTTACTAATGAACATCGCTACATTAACAGCGAATGTCACATTGATTAACATTATGAAAATTTTGAACCACAAATTTTTGTGAATGTTTGTTTTGTAGAACAAGTTTTATCTACAAGGTAATAATTTAGGAGTAGTAAGCAATATTTGTTATCACACGACAAACATTTTTGTCGAATAAACTTTGTCGTCAATATTAGGTAATTTTTTGTTGATTTTGGTAAATTGATGTTTATTTCACAACTTTTTTGAATATACCTTAATCTAAACCATATAGTTTTAAATGCTTTAAGGTTTTAACAACAAGTGGGCTTTTCATGGTTTGGTAATTTTTATTAGGAACGAACCACACAAGAGTAGAATATACTATGATTTCCTCATAAAATTTGAACCTTGTATATCTTTTGATGTTTAAGAGAGATTGTCTATTACTTTCAGTCATCTTTCATTGTTGACAATTGAGAGTTATACACTCAAAAAATCACCAGTATATTTTTTTAGAGTAAGCATTTGGATAAAGATGAAAACAATAAAAGAAAAAATAAAACACGAAAGAATCATTCCAAACAAGTGATACACTAAGTACACCCAAACAATCATTTGTGACAACCTCGAAGTCGTTAATTTTATAACTTTTCCTCATAGTTTCCCGATGTTTGTTTTTTTTCTCTTCTCACTCGACCTACCATTCGATCGTCATTTTTTTTTGTTTAGACCTCTTTCATTTGATATCGTCATTGTCGTTTTTTTTTATAAGAAGTGTGAGATGGGAGTGATAGTGCGTGAGGGAGAGGGAGAGGGAGAGTTGACAACAACGTAAATTTCTACAAATGAACCATGAATGAATGGATGTTTCAGACACCTACAATTTTCTTTTCCAACATGCGCGTCACAGGCAAGAGAAAAAAAAGTATGTACTCTCATTGTCAACACGAACATCGCCAATTCAAATTACAAACAATGAATGCTCATAAACAGAAGATAGAGACATGATTTATCCTCGACAATAGACACTTTGTCGAGTTACTCATACATTATCATTTACATTGCTTATACATTTTATTATTGCTTAATGTAACCCTCCAACAAGTTGGCTTTTAGATTAGCCACGAAACCGAATCTAAAAATAATATTTGTGAAATATCATATCGGACTTGAAAGGTAAGTGAAATTTTGTGGTCTCCATTGACCCACAGAATGAGCAGCCTATGTAAAGCCTCTAGGATAATATTTGCCCCTTCCACTTTCCCACTGAATAATCGCCGCCCAGGCACAAAAGTATTCTGACCACCCTCACCCCTGTGAGGACAAGACTTCCGTGAGTCAAACGCAAAAAGAATCACTGAATTTGCTCCCCTGAGCAGTAAGTTATGGCTGGTCAAAGATGACCTTTATAGTTACAAGCTCTCTTAGAGAGAGGTACCTAAATATTTCTAAGTCTTGGTCTGCCTACTCACGACTGCCTACTACTAAACCCTAGTCCAATAGGAACACTATATAGTACAAGAAGGTAGAATGGGCGATGTACTTATTGTACGTCCATTGTAAACAAAGTTTACAAGGTGACACCTGTTAAATCAGAAGCCATGGTTCCTCCTCCCATCTTCTCCGGTATCAAATAATGTGGCGCCACGTGGCACCGCGTGACGCTATCTCCGTATGCCGCCAAAAGCTCACTTCGCGTGGCGGCTATAATGCCGGGCGTCCGATCAAAACATATTTTACACGGTTCAGATTCGCGTACATGCATGAATTGCTCCTTTTGGTTAGTCTGCTGTTAATTAGCTGTTGCGTTAATGTTTATATATTTATGAAACCCGTCACGTGTATCGTTTCGACAATGCTTTTGTGGTTAAGACTAACGTCTTTATAGAAGTCAACAGACCCAGGTTCAAATCTAGTCTTCGGCAACATTTAAGTATGATCTCTACTTCAAAAATCTGTCACTTTCTAAATATGGCGGCAGCCATGGCGTGCCTTTCATCCTTACTCTCTTTCTTTAAAGTAAAACTCAAATAGAGAAGTGAACTATTAATTGCTTCTTTCTTTTCAACAGTAAGTTAAGCAACGACACAAAGTGAAGCTACAACGTGAATTGCTGAATTTTGACCCTTTAACCTAATATAAGTAAAACTAAAATAGAGAAGTGAACTATTAATTGCTCTTTCTTTTCAACAGTAAGTTAAGGAACGACACAAAGTGAAGCTACAACGTGAATTGCTGAATTTTGACCCTTTAACCTAATATATAATTAATATTTATATTTTTTCATCTACGCTAATACAGGTAATATTTAATTAATGTCCGTTACTAGTTTGTTTTTGGACATGTTTTTGCTTTGCCCTTTTTTTTAAAAGGGAAAAGCATTCTAGTCGCATTCGTCTCTGGTGACAATGATAATTGATCGTCGATTTTTTTGTGTAAGATCTTGAGCCGTTGAGTGATTTGAGTTTAGATTGGCTTTGTCATGTTCCAATTTTGATGTAATGAAAAGAGAAACGTGGTACGATCCTATTTGTTGTATTTCACGTGGTTGTAGTGGTATGTTAAAAGTCCAGACAAAATCGACGTCATGCCAAAATGTCGTGATATCAATACCGGTTGAGTAACGTACCAGTATCGTACGTTAAAATTTTGCGCGTGCGATTTCGTACATCACGCCAATTTGTCGTTTTCTCTCCGTACACGCCAAAATGTCGTGTTATCTATACCGGTTAAGTAACGTACAGTATCGTACTTTAAATTTTGGCGCGTGCGATCTCGTCACATCACACCACGTTGTCGTGTTCTCAATTTTTGTACACTACACAGCGAATCGTAATTAGAGTAAATAGCGCTAATTCGTAGTGTTGTGTATCGGTAAAAAAATTATTGCGATAACACCGATACTGATAGTTATCGGTTATCGAACGGTCAACCGTCCCGATATATTAGTACTTTCTGTACTTTCTGTCCGGAGTGCTTTCTGTCCGGTAAACTGAACGGTAAATTTACGAGAAATGTACGGTTTTTTACGAGAAATGTACAGAATTTGGCGAAAAAATACGTTGCACTTTGTAGTACTTTTTGGGCGGTTAACTAAACATAAATTTTACGGGAACGTACGGAATTGTACTGATAAACTGATTATCATGGAACAGTAAAAAGACGGCGGACACAAAGTACAACGGATGCAAAATAACATTATGCGCGCCGCCGGAATCGAACGAACGACATTCAATGACAAAATACGAGGGGACGGTCAGCGTGAGCGCGGCATCTCGGAATGGCTTTTTTGGCGGCTTTTGCCAAAAAAGCCGACGGATTGACACGTGGTAGGTTTCCAGTGGATCCCCAAAAAAAAAAGGGACAAAGCCACGGCGTCGGATGTGAAAGGTACATCGTTTTAACTGGAGCCGTACTAAAGCCGTACACATCTTATGACGACTACTGTACTTTCGGCTTGTACAAATGATCTGATTGATAAGTACCTCAGGGGTTGTGAGTAGGGCGCGTCGGGGGAATAAGACGTATAGTTAAGTGTACATGCCGTACATTTATCTGTACGGCTCGTATAAATATCGCCAATAGTTATCGTTATCGGCAATAAGACCGATAGCGATATATCGTACCAATATATCGATTATCGGGTCCCCGAAAAAGGGCCCATATCGGTTATCGGCAAATCCTTACCGATACACAACACTACTAATTCGGTCGCCCTAAATTTCGACTCTATCACGTTAAATAGAGTAGATGATTCGAATTTTTTCAGGTAAAGTTTAATTAGCGTAAAATATTCTAATATAGGTTTGTTTTAAATAGTGTGGAGTACGGACAACGTCTGACTGTGCAAATTTGTACTTTTATAAATAAAAAGGTACAAATAATAATTTAATACAATCGCGCTCGCATGTGAAATTGCACTAAACAAAAAAATTAAATCGCATCGAAAAAAACCTGTTCGCATAGCTCCGTCCATCGACAACATTCTCGCCCGTGTGAACATTTACATGAATTTACATGTGAAAATTTTATAGTTAAACGACAACAGTATGAGTTGAAACAAATAGTATATATCTATGAGACAAATAGTACTAACGTCCTAATGACGTCAAAATATACGGGCCGACAGTTTTCGTATGTCTAAATAATTTAGTGTTCATAATTACAGCACGAATAATTATTGCCGACATAAGCTAATATAGAGTACTTAAATAAAGTAGAATATTTTTTTTCTATGAAAAGGTTATATCATAATAATTAGCTTTTATAACTCTAATTGTTTTTTTTTTGTTTTTTTGCTCTAATTTTTTCTTTACTATATTACGATTCGCTGTGTACCGTAATTTCAGTGTTAAACACGTACGATGTTTGTACATGGTACGCACTGTACTATCGCATTGTAAATGGTAAAGACCATAACATGCCAAGTGGATGGTTTAATTCGCATTTCGTTCATGTAGGGGGTTTGATTAAGCGTAAAAGTTTCACATTGATTTGAGCGTTCGATCTCAATCTAATGAACGATATGAATGAATGGATTGAATATATCATGTAGTATTAAATATTTTAATGTTAAATCTAGAATACACATTAAACCATTAGCATTATTTAACCATTATTCGTTTAAACATAATACTAATGGTTTTTGTTTATTTTATATTAAGGTGTTGCATGTCTATTTTTCTTATTTTTTTTTATCAATACATAATATCACAAAAAAAGAAAACAAAAAAGAAGACAAACAAAATAAATAACCACAATACAACCTTGATCACATAACAAAAACGCAAGAAACAAATGTAAACATAACAAAGAAAAAAATAAGAAAATAAAAATAAAACATCAAACTTAACTAGGATTCAACCAACTTAGTCCAAAGACCCAGATGGTTGGAACAACATCATTATCAGTTCGATGGTTGACTAATACTACAAACACGTATTTTCTTTTATATATTTTTTTAGTTAGAATATGTTGATTACTTTAAGTACTTTTTTTTGTATTCGATCATGCACCTTAGTCGAAGACCCAGGTGGTTGCATAAACATCATTATCAGCTCAAAGGCCGACTAACATTACAATCACTTATTATTTATTAATATTCGTTGTTTATTATAGTAGATTGATTACTTTGAGTACTTTCCTTTTTTTTTTTTTTTGTGATCAACCAACTTAGTCCTAGGACTTAGAAGGTTGCATAAACATCACTATCAGCTCGGAGGCTGACCAACATTATAAATACTTGTTTTCATTCATTATTTTTGTTTGTTAGATTACATTGTTACTTTGAATAAATTTTTTTCTTAGTTTTTCTGATCAAACAACTTAGTCTAAATACCTAGAAAGTTGTTGAACATTATTATCAGCTCAAAGGCTGACGAACATTACAAACATTGGTATATATATTTTTTTAAAATACAACACAAATACTTTGACTACTTTGTTTTCGGTGAAACTTGATTACTTTGTTTTTTTTTTACACCAGCATTACAGATATTAGTTTTTTTTTTTTTTTTTTGAAATACAATATAAATACTTTGAATACTTTGTTTTGGTGATACATTGATTACATCATCATCATCATCTTCATCTTCATCATTATCGTCATCATCATCGTCATCATCATCATCGTCAACATCATCATCGTCAACATCATCATCATCATCATCATCATCATTACATCATCATCATCATCATCATCATTATATCATCATCATCATCATCATCATCATTATCAACGTCATCATAATCGCAACATCATCATCATCATCGTCATCATCATCATTATTACAGCATCATCATCATCATCATCATAATCATTATTGTCATCATAATCTCAACATCATCATCATCATCATCATCATCGTCATCATCATCATCATCATCGTCATCATCATCATCATTATCATCATCATCATCATCACCTTCATCATCATCATCATCATCATCATCACGATCATCATCATCATCATGATCATCATCATCATCATCATCATCATCATCATTATCATCATCATCATCATTATCATTATATCATCATCATTGTCATCATTTCATCATCATCATCATTATCATCATCATTAACATCATCATCATCATGATCATCATGATCATCATCATTATCATTACATCATCATCATCATCATCATCATCATCATCATCGTCAACATCATCATCGTCAACATCATTATCATCATCATTACATCATCATCATCATTACATCATCATCATCATTACATCATCATTATCATCATCATTACATCATTATCATCATCGTCATCATCATCAGCCCATCTTTCAGCAGGAGCAGACAATGCTCTAGAAAAACAAATAACTAATAATTACCTTTTTTACATAAGAATATTTAGACTCACAACCAAACAATAATAAGGAAAGAGCAAGAAACAAACAATTCCCAAACCCTGTAACATGTAATCGAAAAAGAGGTTTTCGTGTCATAATGAGCTTACCTAAAATAGAACTCCCAAAAGCCGAAAAAAAAACACTTACACCTGAATAACAAAAATTACTTAATGTCGTATATATAACGACAATTCCAATGTATATAACATATCAAATAATATTTCTATCACATGTAACTGATATAGTATAAAACGATATAAAACGTAAAAACACATATTTAACATAAGTAATATTTGTAATATATACAATAATGCACATTATTATCTGTTTAATATATTTGAAGTAGGAGTTATATTATAAACAATGTATATAATAATAGTTGAAGTATAATATATGAAACTACTGTTGCAACTACTGGTATAGTTGTACTGTATACTAATAATAATTATAATAAACATAATGTAATGGTTATATATAATTGTAATAAACATAATGTAATGGTTAGATATAATTGTCATAAAATATATAACATAACAGTTAGTTTCAACTGTTATAATTACTATAATTTAAAAGTTTATTATACTTATAATAATTAACATATTATAACGGTTAGATACAACTATTCTAATATGTATAATATAACAGTTAATTTTAACTGTTAAGATAAATATAATGTAAATTGTTATAAAAAATATAATGTAATAGTTCGTTAACACTAATAATTAACACATTATTACAGTTAGATATAAATGTTAAAATTGTTGGATTATTGTCGTTTCGCAGTATTTCCGCGAAGCGTCATACCAACATTTAATTGTTGACGTGAAGTACCACGTCATCATACGAAACGTACGATGTAAGTTTCGTGGTACTAATTTTGAAGCGTCCGCGAACGAAACATACTGTTTCGTTTCGCGTGACTTTTGTCTTCATGTACAGATGTTTGATTTTGCGTGCAGGTGTACTTGTGAAACGACACGTGTTAAGTCAACGTTTGGAGTTTGTTGTTTCGAAGGAAGAAAGCGCGTGCGCCTTCCTTCGTGGAATTTTCATTGAAGAGTGCACAGTCAGCTAGGGACAGACTTCGTCGCTACGCTAAGTTCTACTTATCTTATCTTGTTGTCTCTTAGTGTAGAGTAGCGAGTATATATAGGAAGCAGTGTACATGTGCAGAGGATTAATTAATCAACCAATTAATCATAGAGGATTTATATTGGAGTAGAGATTATTTAAAGAGAAGAGTGAAGAGAGAGAAGAGAGAAGAGACATGATGTAAAGAGGCTTCGGCCAAGAACACTTAAAATTCCTTTTTGGCTGAATATTCCTCTTGTCTTTTATGAGCTTCTGCTGTGTAATGATTTATGTTTTATGAATTATTTTAAGGGAAACTCTTTTGCTTAAGTTCCTACAATTGGTATCGGAGCTAGTTCTTCGGAGTTAAAGAGAGAGCGCATGGGGAGGAAGAAGAATAGAAATACTCCTTCCCCCATGTCGACTTCGAAGAGAGCAAGAGAGTTCAGTTTTGAAAGTCAAACTCACCACCCAAAAACTCAGGAAAACACCAAATATTAAGTGTATGTCTTCCCCAATTAACAAGAGGTGGTAAACGCACGTCTACATCTCTCACCACAATTTTAGTTTTTCGGCTTTGATGATCGGATGTGAGAATCATTACCTCTTTTTAGTTTCTCTAGGAACCATCATCTCATAAAATCAAAGTATCGGTCAATAAGCTAGAGAATACAATGCCCATTGCTATGTGAGATAATCCACACCAATTTGAGTACGTTTATTTTCGACCTACAACCATAAATTAGTGTTAGCGGTGTTAACGGCACTCTTTAGTCAATCACCCACAATGAACCGCGTTGCGATAAAAAAATATATATATAGATGATTATGGTTGAGTGTGAACACCGATAGCTCAATAATTATAAAAGCAACAAGCAGGGTACTAAAGCACGAAACTGACCTCAACTGACCTAGTGACAAAGTGTTATCGATAAATACAGGCAATAATTGCAAATCAAGGTGCTACATTCCAAAATAACTTGTGGAAAATTAAAAAAAAAGTCGATGAGATTTCTTGTTGCAACTATCAAGTATATGTCAAACAGAGACATGGCCTTCTTTGACATTTTTTTGTAGTTTACCGAAAACAAAATGATTCGCTCGAGAATGTTTTCGTTACTAGAAACTTATAAAAATTGATCCTTCGTGATAAAATTCACCTTGCCACATAAATATATGCAACACATAAACATATGCAATACCTTGTGAAAAAAAAAATTACAACATATGCATCGCATCATAAGACATCATTACATGGCCTTCACAAAATCTTCTATTAGTTTTCATTATGGAACAAAAAACATAAAAAAAAACAATAAAAACATGGAAAAAGACATTATGAGCTCAAAGTGGCAATATAAACATTTCCCAGAGAAGTTACAAGGAGCATATACCTTTACCTCTGACTGAGGAAATTCCTCTAAATTTTAGGCACAAGGTCCTCACATCGTACGGTGGCCACACACCCAGATGGACATCATTAAATATGAAAGGGGAGAGGGAGAGGGAAATTTGAGGGAGAGGTTAGAGAGGAAAAAGCGGAAGCGAGAGAGGAGGGCGAGAGAGGAGGGAGTGTGTTGGATTGGCACGTGAAGCCGGTCCAATACGGGGTAGAATATGGAAATATCCATACTCGAGCCGCCCGTAATAAATGGGTACGGACCCGCCAGTCTCAACATCGAGCTGGTGGCACAGTGGTGTGCGTTCGCAGCTGAAGTGAAAGGTCCCAGGATCGAACCCTGGCCCGCTCACTTTTCCCAAGTGTGGGACATGCCGAATCCCAGATTTCTAGGAAATCTAACAGAGTGAGGGAGGGAGAGGGAAAGGTTTTGAAAAACAAAATAAGTTTGACTGCGATGAAAATGGTGAAAGAGAAAACATCGCTGCCGACGACGGAATTGGAGAAGAAATTTACGAAAAAAATAGAGGAGAAATTAGCAACAGTGAGAAAAGAGTCTGAGTCGTCGAAGAAGAATATTTTTAACATGACAGCAGTAGAAAGACAGGACCGAAAGACAATCTACGAACTGACAATTGTAGAACCAAACGTCAAACTTCTAAAATAAGACGTTAATAAAAAAATTCTGTACCGCCGGCACAATGTAACGTTTCGAAACCGATCGTGTAACTTCCGCAGTACACCCTTAACGATAAATTTTGCCGTACCGCCAACAAAATGTATCGTTTGGAAACAGGAAAAAGTGTCGTCGATGATAGATCGCGTCACGTCAAACGGTCGAGATACAAATGTCGGCCCAATAACGTACAACATCGTACTTTTCATTTTGGCTTGAAGTTTGGATTCCCAAACGCAATTGTCCGGAGCGGCAAGTACTATCGCGTCACACCATGCCACGTTGTCGAGTTGACAAAATCAAAACAGTTCACCGCCAATCACTATTACCGTAGTGTACGCTACAGTAATTCGTCGCGGGCGACCCGGTGCTTTGCCCTTTGGTTGCCAAGTGCTTGTCGTTTTTGTACACGGGGACCAATAGGAGCATCACAATTTGTCGTAGGAGTTGCATGTACTCCTTCACGTATTAGAGCGTTGTTCCATTAGGCGCTCTCTGTAAACGTCAAAAATTCGTTTACTGAGGCGATCGCTCCATTGTGTCGGGTCAGTAACCGACATTTGTTTTGCGTGGCACATTTTGATTGGTTCACGTAATAGATGAATACGATTCTGGTAATCTTCAAAGAATCTCTGAGAGCAAATTGTGACCACATATTTGTACCAGCGAAAGGTGAAAAGTGACTTGTACGACGTATTGAATTAAATATGTACGGGCGGACGAAACGTAAGATATGTAAAAGCGTACGAAAATGTCAGAATGGTTAGTGGATACCAACAGAAGCGTGAAACAATATCTCCCGTCAAAGATATTCTTGCGGCTTCCGGTGGCCTCGCATCCTCCCTAGCGGAAGGCAAATGTCATATGCGACGTGTACCCATCTGGTCGCGCGGTCGTCGTGGATATTTGTTCACTTTTCCACGAGGCACGACGGTATTCGTTCAGGCGCTGAGAATTGACCTACTCCGGGTCACTTATTGCGAACTGAAAGTGTCAGACGACGGCGTATCTGATAATGCATCCGACGGTCCACGTTTACGCCCATAAACGTGGAGAATCAAATCCCTCATTCAGTAACCTTGTTTTTCTGACATTATTTTTTCTTTGGTAAGGCACTGTACGAAACAGTACGGCTTTCAGTAAACAACGTCATTTTTCCCCTAATGGAACCTTGCCCTTAATCCGTTTCTACACAGCCAATCGCTATTAGCGTGTACGTTTGATTAGCGTATACTATTATTTAGCGTGGTGTACACTAATTAAGAATTTGAAAATTTTGGAAAAAAACATACATTCTAATTGTTTACTAATGCTAATTTGGGTCTTTGAAACAAATAAAAGTCGGTCGCAATCATGTAAACACTAATAATTATACCCGTACAATTATTTTTAAATCGTACGCCGTCACGTAAAACATTCATACGTACATGTCACACTATTTTATCACAGTAAAGCGTCGGCGCTACGCCGTAAAGTTTGTATTTTTTGTCCAGTTGTAAGAAGTGTAATTTGTACTGTTGTAATGTTAAAGTAACGTTTGTTGTATAAAAAGTTGGTCGCTTGTCCGTTGTACCTCGATAATGTACGTTAATAAGGGTTCTTTACGCTAATAATGTCGCGATGTTTTGTTTAATTAGAGTGAATTTATGCTAATATGTGTGTTAACTCTAAAATGGTTGCACTTCTGTTTGTCTCTACGGTTTGTGACCGGTATTAGCGTAAATGTTATGACGTATTAGAGTAAACCGTAATTCTAAATTGGTCCAAAATGTACAATCACAGCAAACACCTCGTCTCAAGCTTATATTGATTGGTCGCCTAAAATTACACGTGTTCAATTTTATATCCACGCAAACTTTACGGCTCCAACACGACGTGACAAAAACCGCCTGTCATACCCGCCACCATTCCAAAAACGATCCATACATACAATTAGGAGCAAACAGTTACCATGGCTCTTTCATGAAAATCGTCCTTCGCCTCCCTCCCTCAAAACTGACAATTTTTTTGAAACTTTCCCGCTTTCTCTGACGTCTAAAATATTGGGTTAACCCACTGACACGCCAAATATTAAATTTCAAATTTTGAAAACCGAAAGTACGAGGAAAGGTTTCCCTCCTTTTTGTCCCAAATGTTTTTTTTTTATTTGGTATATATATCCGGCGTTCAGTCCAACAATGGCACTCTCTTACCACATTCTCCATTTACCTAGGCTTTTGCATCCTTTTTCTGTCAAGACATTTTTTTTATATTTGCAAATATGTGGCCCATTACTTCCCATATTACCACCTTTTTTGGGTCGAAAAACACAGCTACAGATGGATTAGTGCCACCTCTTGCCGAAGAGGACATGGAAACCCAAGGACCCGACCCACCGAATGAAGAACTGGAATCACGCGATGTGGATCCCCTCGTGGAAGGTGCTATTACAAGAAATCTGGACTCACCGTGTGATAAATACGGGAATGTCTCGGTGTCGGTCCGAAAACTTCAGCAAGTTTCAACGAAGATTACTCGACTTCGAGTAATCAATTGGATGATCGCAGATTGTCACAAGAATGGAAAGCAACTGCTAGCCCCGAGGACTATTAAAAAGTTCTCGCAACACTTTACGGGGGTGTATCGTACAAGTAAGAGCTTTAACCATTGTCCTTACCTTCATATTGCAATCCCCGGTTGCCTAATTTATGTGTCGCATTTTCCTACTGTTTGTAATTGAATTTTTGTTATCGAATATTTTTTATATTTGATTGTAACTCCCTTGTACTGCATGTTTGTGTATGCCCTATTATTTCCTTCTTCCACTTCGTGTCGTTATCATGGTTGGTTGTTTTTTTAGGGGAATAATATTTCTGTTGTGAGTCAAACCTATGGACCTGCGACGACATGGTGTCGTCGCCAGAATGTGGTGAATTCAAGGCGGATACACCGGAGTTTTGGAAATGTTGGAGAAATGGAAAACGCGACGACAATGCGTCGTTGCCTTAACGTTGGAAGTTTCCAAAAAAGGCTTCAAGTCGGTTAATCGTGTAGGCGTCCTTATAACGTAACGTCTAAGAAATGTCGAACAAGCGACGACGTCCAATATTGAAACCGCGTGGTAAATGAAATGTGGAATATATTGTTACGTTTCGTCGCCCCACCGTTAGAATAGTCGAACGCATGGGTAAGGCGATGAAATACTTCAGTGCACGACCATACATAAGGTAAGTACCACTCGCACGAAATCGTATTTTTTTACAGTATTAAAGTAGGGTTTTATGAAATCATTGTTTAGTTTCTCCTTTCTTTTTTTCTTAGCCGCGTCCTCTTCAGTTCTTTTTTACACGCGTCTTTGAAGCTACGCCATGGAGGCTAGCAACAAGCAATTTAGGCGACCACGTACCGTGAGGGCTAGAAGCCGTCGCTATCCTCCCCTTGTCACGGCAACCGCGGAAGAGTTAGCGAGGCAACGGGAGGCGGCAACCCCGTTAGCTATTGGATGGGAAGGAGGAGAGAGAGAAGGGAAGGAAAAGGAGGCATCTGTTGAGGTGAGTAGGGAGGAGGAGGTAGTAGGTGAGGAAAGAAGGGGAAAAAATGCGACGGTTGAGGAGGGGGAGGGAAGTGAGGCGGGGGGAGGGGTAGAGAGGAGGAGTAGGAGGCTAAAAAAGAAAAAGAGGGTTTTTCATGAGAGGGAGGAGGAAGGAGGTGAGGTGGGGAGGGAAGAGAATACATTGAGTGGGGAGGAAGGGGGGGAGGCGGCATTAGGTGAGGAAGGAAGGGAGGCGACGGTTGAGGAGGGGGAGGGAAGTGAGGCGGGGGGAGGAGTAGAGAGGAGGAGTAGGAGGCTAAAAAAGAAAAAGAGGGATTTTCATGAGAGGGAGGAGGAAGAAGGTGAGGTGGGTGGGAAAGGGGATACAGTCACTGGGGAGGGGGGGGGGGGGAGGAGGTAGTAGGTGAGGAAGGAAGGGGAAAAGAGGCGACGGTTGAGGAGAGAGAGGGAAGTGAGGCGGGGGGAGGAGTAGAGAGGAGTAGGAGGCTAAAAAAGAAAAAGAGGGTTTTTCATGAGAGGGAGGAGGAAGAAGGTGAGGTGGGTGGAAATGGGATACATTGACTGGGGAGGGGGGGGGGGGAGGAGGTAGTAGGTGAGGAAGGAGGGGAAAAAGAGGCGACGGTTGAGGAGAGAGAGGGAAGTGAGGTGGGGGGAGGAGTAGAGAGGAGGAATATGACGCTAAAAAAGAAAAAGAGGGTTTTTCATAAGAAGGAGGAGGATGAAGGTGAGGTGGGTGGGAAAGGGGATACAGTCACTGGGGAGGGGGGAGGGGGAGGAGGTAGTAGGTGACGAAGGAAGGGGAAAAGAGGCGACGGTTGAGGAGGGAGAGGGAAATGAGGCGGGGGGAGGAGTAGAGAGGATGAGTAGGACGCTAAAAAAGAAAAAGAGGGTTTTTCATGAGAGGGAGGAGGAAGAAGGTGAGGTGGGAAGGGAAGAGAATACATTGAGTGGGGAGGAAGGGGGGGAGGCGGCATTAGGTGAGGAAGGAAGGGAGGCGACGGTTGAGGAGGGGGAGGGAAGCGAGGCACGGAATAAGTTAGAGAGGAGGAGGGAAATAAAGTTAGGAAAAGAGAAAGTTAGTTATTGGAGTGACGAGGATTATGTCCCCTCAACTTCTTGTAGCGACGAGAGCATTGTGGATGGGGAGGAACCGCCGGATGAGAAGCATGCCCCCGAGATAGATCATCCCAGGGATATTCGGGTATGGAAGGATGTGGATGAGCCTGAAATTTTGTGGTCTCCATTGACCCACAGAATGAGCAGCCTATGTAAAGCCTCTAGGATAATATTTTCCCCTTCTACTTTCCCGCTGAATAAGCGCCACCCAGGCACACAAATATTTTGACCACTCTCACCCCTGTGAGGACAAGACTCCCCTGAGTCAAACGCAAAAAGAATCACTGAATTTGCTCACCTGAGCAGTAAGTTATGCCTGGTCAAATGTGACCTTTATAGTTGCAAGCTCTCTTAGAGAGAGAGGTACCTAAATTTTACTAAGTCTTGGTCTGCCTACTCACGACTACCCACTACTAAACCCTAGTCCAATAGGAACACTATATAGTACAAGAAGGTAGAATGGGATGTACTTATTGTACGACCATTGTACGACAAGGTCTACAAGGTGACACCTGTCAAATCGGAAGCCATGGTTCCTCCTCCCATCTTCTCCGGTATCAAATAATGTGGCGCCACGTGGCACCGCGTGACGCTATCTTCGTATGCCGCCAAAATCTCACTTCGCGTGGCGGCTATAATGCCGGCCGTCCGATCAAAGTATATTTTACACGGTTCAGATTCGCGTACATGCAGAAATTGCTCCTTTTGGTTAGTCTGCTGTTAATTAGCTGTTGCGTTAATGTTTATATATTTATGAAACCCGTCACGTGTATCGTTTCGTAACGCCTTAATGGTTAAGGCGTTAGGCTATAGAGAATCTAGAGGTCGCAGGTTAAAATCCTGACTTAGGCACCATTTTAACAAAATACCCTTTACTTCAAAAAACTGCCACTTTCTAAATATTGCGGCAGCCATGGCGCGCCTTTGATCCTCACTCTCTTTCTTTAAAGCAAAAGTAAAATAGGGAAGTGAACAATTAATTACCTCTTTTCAACAGAGCCCACCACCAAGGACGAGCAAAGTCCGGATAGCGAGGGACGACAACGAGAGGATGAATACACGGACGATGACAACGTGTTCGTGGTTCCTCCATCACCGAATAGGGAGAGAGGCATTGTAGTAGGTAATCCGGGTCCTCAAGCTCCATACCGAGTTGAGGATCCGGATTGGTATTTTCCTCCTCCCACGAGAGAGGAGGAAATAGACAGTTTTGTGCCCTGGGCCGAGCATTTCATTCCGGTTGCTGAATGGCCGGTACATTGGAGGTACGATGAACCTCGCCCCTTAAACTAGAGGGAAAATCCCCGTCCGGAAATTCTCGACATCCCACCGGATGTCTCCGCTCATCCGACGTGGACCTTCATTGACGGTGAAGACCATGGCTCGATGTTTGCCCACATACGACAATACTATCCGGCGGATCCACGGCATACGTGGATTGTTCACGACGACTGCGGATTTCGAGTGAATGTTCCGGCCTTATTACGGCTTCACCATCCGTGGGACCCCCAATTATACACTGTCCTAAAGTATTGTCGAAAAACGCCCAAAGTAATGGCTTTGCGAGAGGCTCGTACTTCGCTTCTACATAAGTTTCGAAATCTTCAAGTCAGGCGACCCCGTTTTTGCAAAATCCCAAGGGTTCGACGTCCGATTACCCCACCTCTACCACCGACGGAAGAGGATTGGCAAAAAATAATTGAGACACTCACTAATCAATTGGCCGCCCAACAAGAACAAGTGGCGAAGCTCACTCGGGAGTTGTCCCAAAAAAAACTGTAGTAATCAATATGTTTGTTATTTGTTATTATTTTCATTTTTCCTTCTCTTCTTATCTTGACGTCGGTAACCCACCCACTCACAATGTTTTTGTTATTAATTTATTGTTTTTGTTTAATATAGCGAGGACAGAGGCTCGTCCGTAAAGCAGCGACGAATTCCAGTCGACGCTGAACCATGATTCTCAAAGAGTTATGTTTTACGCCGATTGTTCATAGAGTGATGAAAGCTGTTCGTCGTTGAATTAGCGATAACAGATTATTGTCGCCTATTTCAGAGACGATAGGTGCTCGTCGTTGAAAAAGGCGACGACAAACTGTCATCGCTAATTCAACGACTATAGCAGCTCGTCGCTGAAATGGGCGACAACAATCTGTCGTCGCTAATTCAGTTCTCATTTTTCCATATATTCCGTCACTAATTTTTATTTTCTTTCCTTACTCCAATTGCAGGGTACCAGAAGGCAAGGCGGTGGTGGGTAGAAAGGGTGGCAGTACTAAAAGGGATAAGGGAAACTACACTCACCTTATCTTCTTCGGGTTTTGGAAGGAGAAGCGTGGCGGTGATGATGGCGTTACCGGGAAGGGGTAGGAAAGAGTTAACATGGGTGGTGAAAGTTCACATGGATTTAGTGGACAGTTTTTTCCGATTCCAAAAGGCGGGCATGAAAATGTCCACCGTCATTGTGGGAAAAATGGCAAATCATATCATTGCCGAAATGAAGAAGGAGGGTTCGGAGGATTTTATCGACGGCAATGGTGAAGAGATCAAGCCAAAAATCACTCGGCGTTGGATTCAACGCTTTTTCGAAAATCATAGCATTGTCGCCCGTGCCCAAAAGGGAAAACTACAATTGAGTTCGGAGAAGGAGGAATACATAGAGAGGTCCGTGGCATATCACATGGGCGTATTGAAGAGGGGATTTCTGTCGGGTAAGCTTCGTATTTTCCTACCATTTGTTGTTTCTTGTCATATAAAGTTTTTTTTTTGTTTCCCTTTAAATTATACATACTTATGTTTTGTTTTTTTTTGTTTCTTTCTATATTTTGGATGGATAATAGGTCGTTTTAACGAGGATTTGGTGGAAAATATAGACGAGACCCATTTAATTGTAAATATGGACAACAAGAAAACGTTAGGCTTTCGTGGCGACGAGGTTGTAAGGTACGTCGACGTTGCGGGCGGTGGAGAGTCCATGACATTGATGGTACAACTAACGGGAGGAGCGAACACACGAATCGAAGCTCCGATTATAATATTCACTAACCGCGCACGAAATTACCCGATAAAGGGCCTTGCCGACGATATACCAGGTAAGTTTCATTCATTTTTAATCGTTGACATTTTGTTCATCTTCCTTATTTTCCTATATTTTTACGTATTCCTCTCTACGAACATATGTTTTACCGTTTCCTATTGGTTTTTCATGCTTCCTCCTCATCCCTTTCCCCCTCACTCTGTATCTCTCCCCTGTCGGCATCCTCTCCCTCTCCCACTTTCTCTCCCCCTCGTGTAACTCACCCCCTCCCCATATCTTTGATTTTATCCGTGTGTAGGTGTTTGCTACCGAACCGGCCCCAAAGGATGGAATGATAAAACCGTTTTCCCGCAATGGATAGAAGAGTCGAGGTCTTACTAAGGAGACCGTGAAGGACGTGAGAAAATAATCTTCCTCGACAATTGTGGAGAGCACAATAATTTTGAGGAGTTAAGTCGAGTATTACTCGCCAAGAGGACAATTCTCCATTTCTTCCCTCCGTGTGCGGCTCACCTTGTGCAACCCGTTGATTCCTTCGTGATTTCCAAGATAAAAGAGGTTTGGTCTCGAAAAAGGGATGATTGGAAAATGAACGGGATCGAGAAGCATGCGTGGTCCCATCCGAGTGCAAGGGTTGGTCGGGGAAGCTACTCGGGCCCGGGAAGGGTTTCTTCCTCAAGTTGGCTCGCAATTCAATTCGCGAAGTCAACGCAATGAAGGACGACCATGGGATGGGTTAAGCACGTAAAGCGATGATTCAGAGCGGATTGTCGTTGAAGGACGGGAAATGGGAGGAGAAAATGCTCACCCAAGATTTACAAACCATCATCATGAAATGGCGTTGCCATTTCGAAGGCGATGAGGTGCCAATTCCTTCTATCGTGGCACGAGATTTTGTTCGAGGCATTCAAGATGCCGACACTCGGGAGGATGAAGTCCTTGATGACGGTGACACTGAATGGGAGACCGAAGATTTTGAGTTCTTTCATAGAGAAGTGGTCTAGTTTTTGAAGAAAAAAATCATGTTTAGCATAAAATTATAGTAGTGTTGTTGTTTTTTTTTGTTTATTACTTAGTAGTTTTGTATGGTTCGTGTGGTAATTGTACTTAGCGTTACTCAAAGTATGTCGGGTAAATTATATCCATGATAAATTCATTATAATCGTATCTTTATTTGTTTTTCATTTTTAAGTTTCTTACTGAAAATGATGTATGGAAAAAAGACTTCAATGACACTGAATGTTACGGATGTTTTCAGTATGTTAGGGGATTTATCGGTAACATGTATTCCACGGTTGACAACAATTGCAGTACATTGCTAGGTCAATTTTGGCATTAAGACAGTTTTAGCGACGAGACAGTCTCATCGTTGAAGTGCAAAAATTCGGTATGATAATCCAGCGACGAGAACGTCTCGTCGCTGAATGGTAAATTTGATGGTAAACTAAGTTTTACCATTCTGCGACGAAAATATATCGTCGCTGAATGATACAACTTTGTCCCTACTAAAAATACAAGGTATACATAGGCTTATTAATAATAAAATCATTTTATTTTTGTCTTTTCTTTTTTGATTTCAGCACTAAAATGCCATTTTTTTATAAATTTCGATATTAAAATGACCTCGGATCATAACTTCTTAACAATGACAAACACAATTTATAAACAAAGCAAAATCACATGGAATTCCAAAAAAAATTACACATAAAAAACAAAGACAAAAATATGGATAACAAAAAAGAAAAACAGAACGACCAAATCTTTTCTTTTACATTCCTTTCACGGTGCACATAATAATTGTACAAAAATTTACACATGTACATATAAACCATAGCTATAGAAATGTACAGAGATATAACTGAAAAGGAAACAAACGAAATCCTATCTTGGAAAAATACCGAATGAACAATCCTACTAAATACTTAAAAGATTATTCCTATCTAGATTTCTCCATATTGTAAATTGAATTTTTCAATTGTGAAGAAAAAACCAAACTCAACAAACATCTATGCTACTCCTACCCTCCATCTTTTATAATCTCTCCTTTTTTATTTCCCCTCTCTCCTCTCTCACCTCTACTCCCTTCCATTCCTCGCCTCCCTTTTTCTTCTCCTACCTCACTTTCCCCCTCTCGTTCAAAACTTATTCTTTTATACTTTAATGGTAATGCTAATTTTTTCCATATATAGAATGAATAATGTTACGTCACATATGCAAATTAAACAAAAAAAGGAACCAAAACAAATTAGCATCCACGATGAAAATAATAAAAATGGAAGCAAAACAAACAAATAAACCACTATAACACAAAATGTACAAGGGGGAGAGACATATTGATAGGGAGAGAAGGGGAGAGGCGGATTAAGAGAGAGAGAGGGGGGGAGGCAGATTGAGAGAGAGAGGGGGAGAGGCAGATTGAGAGAGAAATAGGGGGAGAGGCAGATTGATAGGGAGAGAAAGGGGGAGAGGCAGATTGATAGGGAGAGAGAGGGAGAGGGAGAGAGAGGGAGAGGCAGATAGAGAGAAAAAGAGGAGAGGCAGATTGAGAGAGAGAGAGGGGGAGAGGCAGATTGATAGGGAGAGAGAGGGAGAGGAAGATTGAGAGGGAGAGAGAGGGAGAGGCAGATTGAGAGGGAAAGAGGAGGAGAGGCATATTGAGAGAGAGAGGTGGAGAGGCAAATTGAGAGAGAGAGAGAGGGGGGGAGGCAGATTGATAGGGAAAGTGGGGGAGAGGCAGATTGATAGAGAGAGAGGGGGAGAAGCAGATTGATAGGGAAAGAGGGGGAGAGGCAGATTGAGAGAGAGAGAGGTGGAGAGGCAGTTTGAGAGAGAGAGAGGGGGAGAGGCAGATTCAGAGAGAGAGAGGTAAGGGTAGAGAGATAGAAGAAGAGGGGGAGAAAGGAAATGGGAAAAATAATTAGGGAGAAAGAGGGATTCACAGATAGAGAGAGGTTGATTGATAGGGAGGGAGAGGGGGAGGGGGGGAGGGGGGGGAGGGGAAGGTGGAGCAAACCTATGGGGAGACGAGGAAGCGTTGAATATGGCGAGGGAGAGGGACACGCAGCCCGGAAGAGAGACCGCTTTTCACCATAGATTAAAGGAGATACAGAGGAGACAGGGTGGCTGGATGAAAAAATGGCAGTTCGATAGGGAAGAAAGTGGGATGAAATGTGGAACAGGCAGCAGAGCTTTCGCTTGCTTCCACGTGGACAAACCCTTAAAATTGGCAAAACGACGCTGAAAGCGTCAGATCACCCTAAAAAACGGCTGGTTGTGATTGGCCAAGAACGGATCCATTCTTTTATGGATCGTTCGCATTTGGCGTTTCCTGTCCCCGAATATCACCAACGCCAAATATTGTTGTTTTATTCTATTAAATTCAAATAATAACTTTAATTAAGGGTTTTTTGGCACATCGACCTCGTAATAACATAAACGTTTACTTTATTTTGTGATGGACATATTATTACAATTGACATCTATATTAAATGGATCCATTTTCACCTTAATACCATAAACTTTTACGCTAATATAACCATAACCATAAAATAACATTAATAATAACTATAACTGCTTACAAGGAACCTAATTAGGAGTTGAAACCCTATATATGAAAGTTACAGTAATACGCCGGCACAACATTGCATTCAGTTACGGTCATTTACAGAAAAACATGACTTTCCTCAGGTGAATATGTTTGACGTTCACACTGTCGACCATGCGGTTGCTGGTCAAACATGTGCGAACGTAATTTTTTACGACCCGTATTGAACACTTTTTAAGACCGCACATTCTCATGCGTCCGCGGCAATTAAACACAATGAATTGTACCTTTTTACTTACAAATGTACGATTTTGTCTGGTCTGACACTGTCCGTACACCACACTATTAATATGATGACGTACTTCAAATTTGTACGGTACCAACAAATTAACCTTAAATAGAGTAAAGAAAAACATAGAATGAACTACGCTAATGGAGACTAAAAAAAAAAGCGGGACGGTATTAGCGTACACAATGCTAATAACGATTGGCGGTGTAGTGTACGGATATTGAGAACACGACAACGTGGCGTAATGTGACGCGATCACACGCGCAAAAATGAAAAGTAAAGTTACTGTACGTTACTCCACCGGCATTGATAACACGACATTTTGGCGTGACGTTGAATTTGTCTGGCCGTTTATCATACCATTACAACCAGGCGAAACACAACAAATAGGGTTGTACCACGTGTCTCTTTTCATTACATCAAAATTGGAACATGACAAAGCCAATCAAAAATCAAATCACTCAACGGCTCACGATCTTACACAAAAACAATCGACGATCAATTATCATTGTCACCAGAGACGCCAACAGTAGCGTAGCTTATTCTATTTTATCTTGCACGCCATTTAGGGTAATTTTCCAAGTACCGTACAAAACAGAAGTACGCCATTGTTTAAATAGTGTGATATACGGTCTGTGTCGGACTGTACAAAATCTTACCTTTTTAGGTAAAAAAGTACAGCTCGTTATGTTTAGGAACTGTGGACGCATGAGAATGTGCGGTCTAAAAAGGGGATTAAATCGGATTTTTAAATATCATATATCGGGTTGGTACACATGGTACTGTACCAAAACGAAAGCCCCTTAGGAACCAAAGGGCAAAGCACCGGGTCGCTCGCGACTATTATTAGTAGTGTAATGGACGAAATGTGTCAACCCGTACTAAAATTGCTCGTAATTTTGCACAAAATAACAAAAAGAGTGTTTGATAAAGGCCTCGACACGCGAAAGTGAGTGCGTCGACACGAGAAAGCGCACTATTAATAGTCATACAAGGAAAAGTAGCCCGAACCGGTTCTCACATGTTAAAACGTCGACTATGTGACGACGGGCTATAGCCGAGTACCCGACCGCCCGCCTCGGGTCCAGAACAGATTTGGGTGCGGGTGACATAACGCGGACGGATTTCGGTTGTTCATATTTTGAAATAATAGTCGCGGGCGACCCGGTGCTTTGCCCTTAGGTTGCTAAGGGCCTTTTGTTTTTGTACAGTACACCGCGAATCGTTATTAGGCTATAGAAATTATTAGAGTAAAGAAAAAATTAGCGTCATTCATTCAAATTTAGTTCCAGGAGACGTGGCAGATTATGGTCCACGTTCTTAAATAGTGTAATCTGTTCTATTTAAGGTATCAATGTCAGAATTTTGGGGTGCCGATATAGAGTACATAAGGCTAATAACGATTCACGGTGTACCATAAAAAATGCGATAGATTTGCAATATATATTGTCGGTTCGTTGATAGATATTTTCTCCACCGTCAAATTTCTTGCACGTACGATTTCTGTACGGCTGAGATTTTTAAATTTAAGGACAAATCTGGTACGACAATGTGGATATAAATTTATTTTGACCGTCGATGGGAAAATACTTTCGGCAGTTCATTCCGCAATTACAATAAAAAAAAACAAAAAACCCTTAACATATTTATAGACGCGACGTTCGCGCGGCGCGACGCGTCGTAAAACAGAATGAAAAAGGGGCGTCGTGGACGCGTACACAACCTCCTCTCACCGCACTCACCGTTTGTCCGTAGCGCGAAAATTGCTCGGTTCAGTATTGTAGCGTCCACTATTCTACTGTACTATATTCCCCGCGCGTCAATCTTTACCGTCCACTATTCAAATTACATTTTTGTTTCAACCGTCAATCTCCGCCGTCCACTCTTCCGAAATTTTTGTTATGATTCCGATTTGTTTTTTCCGCTTCAATCTGTGACAAAGTGCAAAACGTTTCGATTTCTTAGACCGGCGGAAGTGGACTGTCTTGTCAACAGCTCCCCTTGTTTCGTCATTGGAGCGCGAATCTGGTTCTCTTCCTGTCAACCACTACCTTTGTCTCCCTTTCCCTCCCTCCCTCCCTCCTTTTCCCCATCATCAATTATAGATATTTTGAATATTCAATAGAGGAGAGGGAGAGGGAGAGGGAGAGGGAGAGGGAGAAGAAGAGGGAAAGGGAGAGAGAGAGAGAGGGAAATGTTTCCCTTCAAGCTAATGTAGAGAGCTAAATTATGGTGACATTTGCGACTGTCAATAAATAAATAAATGCAATAAAACTGTAAAAACTCAAAACATTGTATTAAATTATTGCAGATAGCTGGAGTCTCCGAATATGGAAACATTATTGAAGGTGCGAGCGGGGGAAATTCGTCAAGAATTTGGCCGGCCGCGGGAGAAGCGTTGCCTTTTCCTCCTGCAAACCGTACGGAAGAAAATGTTGCTTTGTCGGGAACCATAGTTTCTTATTTACCTCCAGCGATGCAATCGGAGATGGACCAATCGGGTTTCATAATTAGCAAGGTGACTTGTGTAAATATCATCTTGAAATTTTACTTCTCGTATTTGCCTCTGTCCCTCTCTCTCGCTCTTTCTTTTTCTCCCTCTCCCTCCCCCTACGTATCCTCCTTTTCCTCTCCCTCTTCCTCTCCCTCCCTGTCCGGCACTCTCCCTCCGCCTCTCCCTCCCTGTCTGTGACTCTCCCTCTCCCTCTTCCTTTGCCTCTTTTCTCTTTCCCTCTCCCTCTACCTCTCTCCCTCTAGTTTTTGTTTTACTCGCACATTTTGATTGTCGGGTTTTATGAAGGTGCAAATTTGCCTTGGTTTTATTTGTTTCTACCTTCTTCAACTTTGTGAATATTGTTTTTACTTTAACTTTGTGAATGTCATAGTGTGTTTAATGTGGAATCTTCTCTGTATATTTTCTTTGTTCATTTTCTCTCACACTTTTTAGATCATTTAGAATTTTCTTAATGTGCTCTTAAAATTGTCAATTTGCTTGTCAACGCCTGTCAATTTTTTTGAAATGTCGTCAATTTACAAT